>JAMPIV010009722.1:0-113813 GCA_024509875.1 Oreohelix idahoensis
GATGAAACAAGGCATGAGCTGGGACACCATGGATGGCTGCCAACCGAGCAAAGTGGAGAAAGTTTGTTGCTGCCCTACAAGATGCCATCAGGCGTGATGGTCACTGATTGCTTTGTCAGTCAGCAGCAAAGGATAAAAGAAGCTCTTCCTTCATTATAAAAATTCTGTTTAAATAATTCAAAGGCACAAATTTTTTAACGTTAACATCATGCTATTGTGACAAAAGAGCCGCGGTAGCACAGTAGTTAGTGCACTGGCTTCCTAGCTCGGTGGTCCATGGTTTGATCCCCAGTTGAGGCGGGATTTTTTAAACCGCAAATGGCTCTGGGGTCGACCCAGCCTCATGAATTGGGCACAAGAGCAACTCTGGGAAGGTTAAGGCGGCCGGCGTGATGCTGACCACATCACCCCTAGTGTGCCGATGGTCAAGAAAATATGGGCCTAACACCATATTCCCAATATGCCTCAATGTGCGTGTAACGGGATTCCCCCTCTCCCCCCCCCCCCCCCCCTCTTTATTGTGACAAACTAGTTATTAACAAAGGGACATAAAAGATGAATTAATTTCATTCATTCAAGTTCTTTTGTGCTCCTAATGGAGCATAAAGCCACCACTGCAGCTGGTTTCCTTAAGGAAGTCTGCACCAAGTTCTCATATGCTCTTGTAGCAATGGTTTCTGTAGCAACTTATTCTTGAAACTGAGGTCGCCAGTCCCATGCCACTACCTCATATTAATCACCTTATATGACATGCATGAGGGTGCAGTTGTCCCATTCTTTCTGTATGTGTATGTATGTATATAAAGCTTCTAAGAGATGAAAACACGGCTGGTCCAGATGGCATTCCAGCAGAGGCCATCAAAGCAGATACTGACACTGCTACAGAGGTATTACACGAATTACTTTTTAAAGTCTGGGAAAGGGAAAAAATACCAGCAGAATGGAAGGAAGGATATCTGGTTATGCAGACTAAGAAGGGAGATTTTCAAGAGTGTACAAATTACAGAGGAATGAAGTTGGTGTTGGTGTCAGTAGGGAGGGATTGTAGTAAGATCCCTGATACCCCGATCAAATAGATAAAATACTATCGATTATAAATCCAAATACTATAGAGATAAAATAGAGAGTTGTGCTCAACGTCTTCGCCATCGCCCGCTGTCGCGCAGGTTTTGAGAAGCCTTAACGCAAAGTGAATAGTACCCTCTCTCAATATTACAAGCTTTCATACTCCGTCCTTGAAATTAACTATAACATTTTTGCAGCCAAGGCGTGTTTCGTTCCAAGAAAGAGTGAGGAAAAAAAACAAAAAACGGATGAGTGACGGAGAGAGAGAGGAAGTATTAATAGAATGACATTCGACCATGGTTCTAGGCATCACTTACTATAACACAAGTGCACGACTTTGCTACTAGCAGATTTTGGAAAAGCGGTGCAAATCCACTACAAACCACCTGCCCACCCCGTTCATTAGTAGCGCAGTTTGAATGTATAAACACTTAGATCGTGAGGCGATAGTAAAAACACACAGACAAGCTCGCATTTCCTGTCTAGTTGTATTTTCTGATGAAATTCAAACGCGTTGCTTCATTTTGAAAAAGAACGAGAGAGGGAGGGAAAACGGTGGTGGATTTAAAGAAAAGAAAAAAATTACAGCTAACTTGGAAATTTGAAAATACCCACTAATGTGTAGGGCTGGAGATGGCGAAAGTGAAACTTAGAAGGATAGATAACGGGTGACCCAAGGAACATCGATGCAGAATAAAATAAAAGTAAAGGACAGTGACAATAAAATGATAATACTTGATTATTAGAATATCATATTCCACATTATGATATATTATCCTACCGTAGAGAGAAAAGTATGTTATTTGAAGAACTGAAGAGGGATAAATATAAAGATGAAAAGTATGATAGAGAGAAATAAAAATATAACGACTATATGACAGACAGTCGTCTGATCAATAATTGCCTTTTCTCATTAAAAACGCTTAGATAGTAACAGAAATATTGTAAAGAAAAGACAGAGAGACAGACGCATTGATGTCCTCACTCAACTTTGCCAGTCTTGGGAGAGGGGGGTTGTTACATTTTTGAAAGTGTAATTTATTTTGAAAAAGAGGCAAGTGGGCATAACATAATTTGATTGGCTGTGGTAGAATAGACTAAGGGTAGGAATAAAAATGATTTGAAGCCAGCGTTAGTTGCCACTTGAAGATAAAAATTGTGAAAAGTAGTGTTATCATCAGATGCATGGCATTCATAACCATTGCCTTCGCTGTTCTGCACCAGGGGCGATCTGAGTGTGACCATTGATCGCCGGTTAACCTACAAATTGTGCATTATTTCATTGATGCGGTAAGATAAACATTTATATAAACATTATTATTGAGATGTATCTGTATTATTGAATGTGTATGCAGTATTGATGGGTAGAGGCTAAACCAGAAAGGCGCCAAATTCAACATTTTGTGTTATGCCACAAGTGTTATTAGGGAAGATTACCATTTCTTTGAAAAGCCAGGCAGGCTTACTTAAACTTTGGGAGAGAATGAAAAGACATAGTTGGAAATAAAATAGGACATTATTATGATTGGAAGGCCAGAAAACCACTGGCCGTCTTCAGCAAGTCACAGTGTTTTCACATGACTTCATAAAATTAACTATAATTTTCCTATGAAAGGAATGTATCAAACTGATGATTGAAATTTACCTGAGCATGAAGCTGTCACCCCATCAGATAGGAACGATAGCTATTTATATAGCCATAGAAACTGATCTTGAAACTGTTGATAATGCTTAGTTGGTTAGGGAAGGAGAGATATGTTTGAAATACTGAGGAGGCCTTAATCCTCTTATTTTCAGGGTTCCATGTTGAAACATTCAGTGAGCCATACCAGACTTATTGAATCTGCACGTTCGAGGCAATAAGTATCTGATTGCCCCAAAATCTGAAGAGTGCTGTAGCAGTGTCTATACGTTGCAGTCGTGAAGACTATCGTTGTGGAAGA
The DNA here is from genome assembly GCA_024509875.1 of Oreohelix idahoensis. Classification (NCBI taxonomy): domain Eukaryota; kingdom Metazoa; phylum Mollusca; class Gastropoda; order Stylommatophora; family Oreohelicidae; genus Oreohelix; species Oreohelix idahoensis. Next base: position 3,009 of record JAMPIV010009722.1, read on the forward strand.
AAGACAACAGTGCTCCAGAACTTAAAGATAAGAACCATCCACGGGTTCATGATTTTTCACTTGACATACTCTCTCCAGTATTAAATCAACACAGCGTTCTTGAGGTGATGAACATAATCGTTCCTCATAAGAGTGACTCTTTATAAAATTTAGTGCTTTACCAGGACATTCCAAGTCATAGACATTTTCATAATATAATAGACAAAGTGTCTTTTTTTAATTCACATTACTGTAAATACATTTCCATTCTATTTTGAGTTTTAAACATTCCTGTACCCAAGAAATTGAGGTACAGGAAATTAAAATTGTAAAAAATTGTTACTCAAACTTTAACCATTGATTTGTTTAATCATTTTCATTGAGTTACATTAGTGGTTGTTGTCATTCTCTCTACATCATATAACACATTACCCTAGACATCTAGCCAGATAACAACCATACACCTTTACATAAAAGTAGGCTCAAAATATATTGCAGATTGAGGTCGTAGGGTGGTAGCAGTCAGGTACCCTGAGAACAAGCATCTTCAACTATTAGACTCAGGGGCTTACATAGCTGACCTCACTCTGTAGACAAGTAGTATATTACACAATAACATCCAAACCCACCACAGGGATGTTGGACAGGATCATCATTGAGAGAGTCTGTGGACAGATGGCTGTGGGATGGATGGGCAAGTTTTGGGCAGGGCAGGTCCTGTGAAGATGAGGTGACCACATTGAGAGTGGTGGTGGAATTTGGTCTGGAGTGAAGCTCACCTCTTTGCATTGGATTTGTGGACTTTTGGGGGGCATTTGACGGTGTGGACAGATAATCGCTCTGGAAATTGATGGTGCATTGTGGAGTTCCCCTGAAGATCATTGACTTGGTAGGAAGAACTTATGAAGGCATGGCTTGCAGAGTTTTCAGTGAGGGACGGCTTGCAGAGCCCTTTGAGATGGGGGTTGGAGTGTGACAGGGATGCCTCTCATTTTCATTCATTTTTTGCTGGTGATGGATTGGGTTTTGAAGGCATTGGCAACATACAACAGAGGTGGAGTCCAGTGGAATCCAACAAGACGGCTCGCTGTTCTGGATTTTGCAGATGGTTTGGCTCTTCTGTCCAACTGCCGTTGTCAGATGCGGGATAAAATGACGGTGCTCAATGAGGGGTCACAGCAGGTGGGTCTGAGAGTGTACATGGAGAGGACAGGGATAATGAGAGTGGATGCAGGAAATGATGGCAGGGTTGAGCTTGGGGAGACATTACTGCAGGATGTCGAGTCATACAGGAGTCTTGGCGGTGGTGTGGACAGAGTTGTAGGGACAAACGGTGATGTCAAGATGGGAATACAGGAGGCAAGAGGAGCTTTCATTGCATCAGGAAGTGTATGGAGATCAGGAGAGATCAGGTCCAACACTAGAACAGGAATCTTTGGCTCAAATGTCGGGTTGGTCCTGTTGTGTGGCTCTGAGGTGTGGAGAGTGGCAGGAACAGCAGCCAGGGAGCTACAGACTTTCATGAAGGGGTGCATGCATAGAGTGGAAGGATTGGAGTGGTGTGACAGAGCCACTGGTTTGGAACTGATGACAGGAGTCGGATGGGTGTCTGTGGGGTGGGAGATGGGGGGAAGACTCTGGCGATGGATGGGACACATGTTGGGGAAGCCTGTAGATAGCATTTCAAAGCAATCCTTATTTTGAAACCCCCAGGGTGGGAGAGGCAGTGGTAGACCGGGAAACACATGGGGCGGAGAGCTGGAGACAAAAGTGAAAATGATGAGGAAGATGTGGGGGGGGGGGGGGGGGATTTGGGCCGATGGCACACGACAGGAAGACTTGGCATGTGTTTGTTGAAGGCCTATGCTCCTTGGTGAGTTAAAGGGTATTGAAGATGATGATGTATGTATTTTATTACATAAAATCCTGTCACATGAACATTACAACTCAAAGTTAGATCTACATATGATTTCATCACAGGCAGCAATTTTTGCTATCTTTTGTAACGTTAGTTTATTGGCTAAATTAGAATTCATACTGATTTATTATGTTTCTAGGAATTTAAAAAAAAAAAGCAACAACATTTAACTAAACCGTTCACTTACTTTTTCCCAACAAGCGGGGCAAGTTTCTTTTTTGCGTCATTAATGTCAATTACAAGAAATTTGTGCTTGTGTTCGACAATCCTAAATGTACTTAGACCCGAAACATTATTATTTTTGTTTTAATGCAAGATAATATGCGAATATGCAACAAAATATTTCCTCCTTGTTCTCCGCTTCACTATATCTGTTTTCTAATAAGAGTAAACTCCCTTTGTCCACGTGACATGCCAACGTCCTACTAAAACATAATCTGAAAATAGTTAAAATACATTTCTTCTCTTTTTTTAGGTTAACGTGTAACTAATAATAATGTTCTATTTACTTTTTCTAAGAATGTGTGTGCATTAATAATTGGCTATTAATAATCTTTAAGTTTTGCTTTTCAACATTATGCTGGGTGACTAGATTTTATATTTTAGAAATGGGATAATTAACCGTAACTGTGAAAATTGTTTCATAATGTGTAGTAATTACTTAAATGGTATCACCAATACTTATAGATGAATACTTCCTCGAGTACCAAGCCTACTGGCGTAAGAGATCCTATCGCTTCAGACCTTCATGCTTCTATAGCTGCTTGTCAGTTTTCTTGTTGACTGTCTTCCATGAAATAGTTTTGTTTCTGTGTTTTTATGACTTTCACCCCTGTTTTTAATAAAATCGTGCCTATAGTCGTCAGTGATGCCACAGCTGGGTATTTCTTACTAGATCTGGGTTTTTGGGCTTCCGTCTGGGTATCTGGGTAATTATTTTCAAAATCTGCATTAATCTGGGTATATTTGACAATTGGCATTTACAATGTATGTATATTCTGTGCACTGAGCATTATTCATTATATGTTTATTATAATTAAATGTAAAACATTATGTGCTATATATTTTTTATTCCACTTAAATTTAATTCTTGTTTTTAACCACATCAATGACGTTGTTTTTTTACTCGTTTACATCAGCTATTTACAGTAGAACTCCATTTATCCGAACCCCATGGGACCGAGCATCGTTCGGATAATCAAATGTTCGGATAATTGGATTACATAATGTATCGAGTACATGTACACATATTTCTAAAAATAATTAACCATCACAAGGAAAATACACTATAAAACATATTTACATACTTGTACTGTAATAATAATACCCACACTGTATTAGATCACTGTATCACCAAAATCTTTTATTACACTGCAGTGCATGTACTACTTGTATTAATTATTTTTGTTAAGAAAGAGAAATGTTTTCAAAATAACATTACAAACGATTCAAAACCAGGCGCAACTTACGTATATATGTACTTGCACAGATGTAGCCCACTATTTAAAATAATGAGGAATCCTCTTTTGCACCAAACTGGATAGTCTCCTTTTGGCTGCTAAGTCCCGCATTCTCTTCAACAGCAGAAGCTTGTACCAAGCCATCGAAGTTTCTAGTGCTATAAAGGCCTCTTCAGGACTTGGTCGACGTTTTGGTTTTTCTTCATAATCTACAAGTACATCATGTACTTCTGAGGAGTCTTCATCATCGGTCACTACATGTATTTGGTTTTCTTCTTGCACAAAAGACAAAATTTCTTCGTCATTCAAAAACTGAAAACCAGAATCATTATCATCTTCTAGCCACATGTGTGCATCATCTTTGTCACAGTCCGAAAATCCGGGCATTGCTTGAAACAGTTCCACAACTTCATTTATACAATCATCATTTGTGTCCACTGCAGTAGTTTCATTTCCTCCTTTTTTCCCACGCAATCTATTCCAAGCCTTGTTGAGATTATCTTGTGACAGGGTGGTCCAAGCATCAGCTAACATATAGCAGCAGTCTTTGAGATTAAGCTTTTTGGAAAACGCCACCACACTTTCTTCATCTTCAGCCAACAATAAACGACGCAGGACTTCCTTCTTGTACATCTTTTAAGCTTTGCTATAACACCCTTATTCATTGGTTGAATCAGTGCTGTTACATTGGGAGTCAGAAAAATTACTTTAAAATTTGCATCAACTGCATTCAATGTATCCGTCTCTGGATGAGATGGTGCATTGTCCAGTAGAAGAATTACTTTTCCAGTTTTCTTTTCTTGTTCTCTCAACCTCTTCACATTTGGGATGAACTGATTTGTATACCAATCAAGAAATATTTCACTGTTCATCCAAGCACTCTTCTGTGCTTTGTAACACAATGGTAGACATGTCACATTCTTTAAACAACGTGGTTTTTTGGCTTTGCCGATCATTAGCACCGGTAAACGATGACTTCCACTGGCATTCGCGGCTACCAAAATTGTTACTCTCTCTTTGCACTTTTTAAACCCAGGGGCAGCTGCTTCGCGCTGAGATGCAAGTGATTTTTGAGGCAATGATTTCCAGTATAAGCCAGTCTCATCGGCATTATACACATCATCGAGTGAATAACCTTCTTCTTCCAAAAAAGCCAAGAATGTTTCTTTAAAATTTTTAGCGGCAGTTGCATCGCTAGATAAAGATTCCACTTGAATCTCCAATTCTCGTATGCCATGACGAGATTTAAAGTTTCTTAACCATCCCTGGCTAGCCTTAAAGTCAGGAGGACCGTCAAGTTGATTGTTGAACTGAAGTGCCTTTTCACACAACAGAGAACCAGAGATAGGTTCCCCTTTGCTTCTTCTTTGCACAAAACATATACACAAAGCCTCTTCCAATTTCACATCTTTCGCATTTCTCATGGTTTTACGTTTCTTCGACCGATTTTCACTATCAAATTTCGATGCAAAACTCATAATTTTATCCTTGTTACTTTTGATGTCAGAGACGGTAGCTTTCCCAACATTGAAAATCCTCGCAAGTGAAGACACAGTTTCACCTTGTCCTAGTCTCTTGATAATTTCTGTTTTCGTTTCAATTGACAAAACATTGCGGTTCCTTTTATATGCTTTAGGCCTACTGGAAGATGCCATATCGCACAGAGAAATACTTGTACACCAAAATTATTCTGCTGTAGTAGCAGACACAATTATTTTAAGTTGAACTGTCTGTTTAGCCAGTGTTCTACCTAGAACGCACACGTACACTGGATTGGTAAACCAGATATTAACTGACTTTATGATCTAACTGACTTCCTGTACGTAAGCGACCGACCATTAGACATCCCATTCTCTACAAATTGTTCGCACACATTTGAAGTTTGCCGCATCAAAAGATTCAGAATTTTAGTCTAACGTGACTGTGGCATCTGATTTTTTTTTTTTTTCTGGAAAAAGTGTTCGGATAATTGGATGTTCGGATAATTGGGGTTCGGATAAATGGAGTTCTACTGTATCTCCTGTTATTCTGTTAATTGCCGTCATCTGCAATACTCAGTCATTTTTGCGATGTGTTATAAAGTATTCTTTTTACATTTTAGACTTAAGCAGATAAACAGCATATTGTTTTTTTTTTTTTTTGGTTATTATAAGATTATAAAATGAGCGATGATGAAGGTACGCTAGGTAGTTGTGATAGCATGACGACACACACGCCACCGCGTAAAAAAGTGAAGCCATGGTATCAGCAGGCTTTTTGTGCGGAATGGCTAACAGACAGCGAACTGAAGGATTGGATAAAGCCGGACTCTGGTAATCGCTATGCTGCGATTTGTACGGTCTGTTCCTGTACATTAACTAATGCTAACAAAACAGCTTTATTGACACATAAAAGCACACAGAAGCATATGAAAAACTTCGAAGCCAAAAGCAAAACTCTGAACATTAACAAGTTTTTCATCAAACCAAAAGAGCCCTGTCTCCAAGACAAAATTGCTAAAGCGGAGATAGTGTTGTCGGCTTTCATGGCAGAACATAATACTCCGTTTTCGCAAGCTGATCATTTGATTGAATGTTGCAAGCAGATATTTCCAGACAGCACAATTGCTCAAAAAATGTCACTGAAGCGCACCAAAGCTGCTTATGTGATGCAGTGCGGCAGTGCTCATTTTGAGCGGCTTGAAGTTATAAACATTTGCAGAAATCAGAAATTTTCTATACTCGTTGATGAGAGTACTGATATTTCTACGAACCAGATGTTGGCAGTCGTTGTGCGATTCTGTGACACAAAAACAAGAAAGTAGTTGATTCACTGTTAGACCTCATTGAGGTGGAGGGTGGGACTGGTCTTGGCATGTTTACAACTGTTAAGAAATTGTTGAGCACGCATGAAATCCCGCTTAGTAACGTCTGAAGAAAGAGATTCCACTTGTCTTTGTTCTCGGCTGTGTTTGTCATTCATTTGCACTTTGTGCAAATGCTGCCAGCAACCACCTACCATCTTGGCTTGAAATTTTCATAAAGAATGTCTGCTTCTATTTTTCGCGTAGTAGTAAAAGAAATCTCCAGTTCCAGTTAATACAAGATGTAGTTCAGGCCCAGAAACATAAAGTGTTGAAGCTGTGTGAAACACTCTGGCTGTTCCGTGAAGCAGTCATTGAGAGGATCCTTGAGCAATAGGATGCTCTGCACTTGTATTTCCAATCCGAAGCTTCAGTGGACAACGTCGACGGGCGGGGCAAATCCTGCAGACGATGAACACTGTTGGCACGAAGCACATGCTTCTATTTGTCGGCTACATACTGGGTTAAGTTAACGTCATGAACATGGAATTCCAGTCCGAGAACTTCCGTCTTCACAAAGTGTACACGAGTGTAACAAGAGAGTATCGTTTTCTTCTCAGTATGTTTATTAGGCAGGAAGTATTGCAGCATGAGCATCGCACTCTTGCCGACATTGATCCTTCGGATGTACAGGTGCACAAGAAACTGAATTACATTGAGCTGGGTGGACGATGTGAAGCGCAGTTAATCCGACAACCGTTACGAGATAAAGAAGTCCAGTTTCGCAAGGATGCATTGACATACCTGATTGAACTTTGTACTCAAATACGACGCAGGTTCCCACTTGAACAAAAGTGTTCTGGCGCAAATGCAGCTGTTGGATCCAAAGCAAGCTCTCGATATCAACAAACCTTCTGTCATTCCATTAGCAGCGCAGTTCCCAACAGTTGTTTCAGAAGAGAGCCTTGATCGTCTGTCTGATCAATGGCGAGAACTGGCATCGTACCGAAAAGATCTTGGACATCTAGTGGATGAGGATCCGCCCGCATTCTGGCTGGGACTGCAACAAGTAACTGTGGTAAAGGGGGATGATATAAATACTTATAGGGGACTTAGTGTACTGACTGAGATTAGCTGTGAAGGTATCTGTATCTAATAGGTGTAGTGTTTTACAGATAACCTTACTTGCTACCACATTTATACCTCAGTCAGAATTATTCTGGAATATTGTGATGACTACGTTGAATGTCTAGGGTTATGTAAATGATGAAGTGTAAGTCACAACAACAACAGACAAATAAACAATTTAGTTTATTCCACAACACTTGACAACACTGTGACACTCACACACATTTAACACTCTATAAGACTATCTTAAATGAGTCAATGGTAAAGTTTCAAATATATATGTATTAAGTACTTTCACTAATATATCTGATTCAACTACACAGTGAACCAGGAATCACAATCAAATGTAATCACAATTTACATGTACATAATTTATAAATATGAACCTTGTAGTGACATATTGTATTAGTATTATCCTATGTGTGTCAGTTGTGTAGAAGTACTATGAGGTAATACTGGTTTTGTTTTTCAAGCTATGTTGTTATTTGTCATCATGACTTCAAGTGTTTGTTTATCTTGGAAATAGTATGGGGAAAAGTTCACAGTTCCTATCAATTTAAACAATGTATTTTCCCTCTGTTTTACTATAATGTCAATTTTAGAGGGGGACACATAATGTTGAGCTCCTCTGGCCACAGAAGCTTATCTTTCGTGATGGCGGCAGGAAAAGACTCCTCTGCTCGATAGCTTCCCTGTGTTCTGGAGACACCTCACTGGTCGCTATCTGGACCCAGGAGTATGCTGTCAGCCTCTAGATTCAGCAAAGATCAGACCAGGTGCTGCTCAATAACTTTAGGACCACGGTCCCTGAAACAAGAAGGTTGTACCTCCTATTTCAGAACTAATTTATAATCCTTTTCCAGACTGAACACAATACATAACAAACACTGAGTTCAGAGCGGTAGGCCAACTGCTATCTTCATCTGAAACAATTTACACCAGTATACTCCTCCCTAATGGTTACAACGCTTCTGCAATTCCAGCATTATTTCTTTCTAGTCAATAAGATAGGTGTCAGTGTACTGTTTGGCAATTCCATGCAGTTTTACTTTTCTCCGACACCTTCTGTTCCGGTTGGAGCAATATATAGGCTTTGCCTCATGTTCGCTACTGAACCACACACATATACAGACATAAATTATCAATTTACATTCAATTTTCATTAAAAAGATATTGAATATATCAAGCTTACCACAATTCATGGAAATAATACACAGTTACGTTGACTGGCAAGGAATATAGCACAATTTCGATCTGCCGCTGTCTCAGGCTTTTATTTAGAAAAATATAAGCTGAATCTCAACGCACTGTTGCTTTAGAAAGTTTATTTGAAAATGTGGTGCTGAACTGACGCTTCTAATTGCCTATATTGGCGGGTCTAACCAATCGGGCCATATTTACACAGCTTTTCAAAAAAAGTACTCCTACTCACGTTTCCCTAACAACAAAGAATTAGTATTTGTAGCCCGACTAATCGTGTTTAGCCTTACATTTACTTCTATCCAATCAAATAGGATTTAACATGGGGACCTATTTCCCGTACAATGGTGGTTTCAAAATCTGCCACTGAGCGATTCTGATTTTGGTGTTGTCTGACACCCTCACTATTTCTTTTGGCTATAATTTGTTAAATATTAGACTAATTGCTTAGTACCTAACATATTCTTTGTCAGCAAGTCCTAAGGCACCCAAATATATAAGTTTTAAGGGAGCTAAGTGGCTGCGTTCAAAATATGTATTTTCTTCTAGGATAGTCGTGCTGTTGCCACCTCCTCACTTCCAAACTTTATGGTGTCTGCTGTACTGTCTTGCTTTCAGACATAAAACAGTATAATGTCATATTTCCCAATAAGCATTTTTCAGGTTTTTAAACCTAACTCTCGTATGGGTAGTGTTTTTTATCACTGTCGATTTGAAAAAAGTTAGTGCTTCATGCCTTTCGCGTGTTAGGGGTGGCATTAGTATTGTATCGTGAGTCTGTGGTAGTATTGCCTGTGTTCCTCCGATCCGCCCTCTCTCTCCCTAAGTTCATCTGTCTTTTCGTTTATGTTAACTTAGTGTATAAAATGACATGAATGGAATATTAAATATAGGTCAGCTTGCGTATCTCAAGGTTTTTCTTAGAAATGCAGTACACGTTTTATTGTAGAAAGCGTGTAGTGATTCAATAGGCTTACTATCAACGTGAAAGCGTGAGAATATGCAGACGAAGCATAAAAAGGGGGATCTCGAGTACCGTCATTGTGACAGCACTGTGCTTTTACCATTTCTCTTTCCTTTTATCGAATTTATGTGTTAGGCTTTACATTTACCTTATAATTTATATATGTGGATTAGAATTTCTCACGACAGTAACAGATGCTAATAACCAGAAGAAATTTGATGTTTTGGCTGACCTCATGTGCACGCTTATGGCACTACCTCACTCCTCAGCATGCGTCGAAAGAGTGTTTTCGAAGGTTAACTTAGTTAAAACTAAACAAACCAACAAGCTTTTGTGTGAAACCGTTTCCAATCGAATACTAGCCAAGCAAGCAGTTGCTAAAGATGGAGTTTGTCATAAGTTTAATCCTAGTAAAAGCGTGGTTGAAGATGTGCGCGAAGGACGTTGTCGGCAGAGATATGCAAAGATTTTGGAACTTCACAATCAAGATTCCACGTTGTCAATTCATGCATATGATCTTGACGAAGGAGAAGTTGTCGACATGGATGCCGAGTCTCTGACAAGTGACATTTTTCATCAGTAACAAGTTACAACTAACATTTTATATTTAATTTGAGGAACATTTTGTTAATGTAACTAATGTAAGTATATTACTGTTAAAATATCTAATTTTCAAGAGTTCATATATTGGGGTGTTATTAAAATCATTTTTATTTAATTGTGAATTTTTGGTAATTAAAAAAAAATGAAGAAATACATAAACATTGGTAGCACACAGATTATTTGTGATAAAGATGCACATAAAAGATTATGTAAGCATCGTCTATCCCGTGTATTTGAGGCATAAAATAATCTGGGTATTTCTGGGTTTTTTTAAGAAGAACATCTGGGTTTATCTCTAGAACTTGAGTGGCAACGCTGGTAGTCGTACACACTTAGTTTTTATTTAGTTTTTATTTTACAACAGACCTCTCCCTAAGAAAAGAAGAAAAAAAAAACCGTTGACTGCGCCATCTAGATCTTTGCTGAGAATGGTAAGTAGCAAATAGCAGTAACCTCTTCAGCGATTGTTATGAGACAAGATCATTAACGTTTTGTCAAATATAAAAAATTTCACAATACTGGGCCCTGGCGCCATCTTTTTATAATGAGACGGGATGACCAGCTCCTGTACTCACTGCCTTTGACCTCCCTAACTCAAGAGCAGCGTAAAATATAGTCTTATAAAATGTTTTTTGCATACCAAATCCTGGTATTCCATTGCTTTGTGCCAATATTAAACAGTTACACTACATATTATAAGTTATGACTATTAAAATTTGAAATTTCAAAATAGTTGTTTAGCACATTTTAAGCAACGGAAGTTAAAAGTACCTTGTGAAGTTTTTGAAATAGTGAGTTTAAAAAACAAGTTTTAAAAAAAAAGTTGTCTGCTTTATAAATTAGAAGGGGTATGAGTTCTGCGAATCCCGCTAAATATCTTTACATTATCTAGCACTGAAAGATGTTGACAAATCTGACCACATCGAAATTGAGTGCTCAAATTGCACTACCTTGCTTGCTACCTTGAAATCATTCAAAATGCTACATTTACTGTCATAGCGTTACCACCCACTCAAGTCACAGTGGAACGCTCATTTTCTGCCTTCAGAATGATCAAGTCACAGTGGAACGCTTATTTTCTGCCTTCAGAATGATCAAGTCCGATTTGAGAGCAGCAATAAAGCGGGACTTATTAGAAGCTATCCTTATTTAAAGAACCAATTCAATTTAAATAAAAATTATCACATTTTAAAATAATATTTGTGAGTTTTTGTTCTGCATTATTGTATGAATGAATGGTTAAAAATGTTTTATTCACACATATATCATACTTATATTTAACTTCATATAACTACATAATTTTATGCCATATCACAAGTTAAAAAAAAACACCAAAAAATAACTATAGTCCGAATTGCGAGTCGAGGTCGGGAGTAGGAGTCAGGCTTCTAAAAGACAATTTGTGGGCTGACTCCACGCCCTTGATTATTATTATTACTTTTATTTTATACAAGTCAACCAGGGGGACAAACCGCGTTCTATACAACGAAGAGTATTTTATGCAACAATTCTTTGTCAATGGAAGAACTAGAAACAGTTCTGCAGTGTTATATAGAACCAATCCTGACATACGGGAGTGAGTCATGGACAATTAGTAAACAAGTAGGGAAAAGACTGCTGGCCACAGAGATGTGATTTTACAGAAGAATGTTAAAAATACCATGGACAGCCAAAAAAAAAAAAAAATGTAATGAGGATGTCTTGAAAGAGGCCAATATGCAAAGGAAACTTATTTCACAAGTTAGAAAGAAGCAATCCACTCTGGGCATGTTATGAGAATAAGAAAGCTGGAATATATCGTAACAACAGGAAAGTTTGAAGGGAAAAGAGATACAGGCCGACATAGAGAGCAGATACTGGACAGTTTGCGTCCTGGCATGGAAAGAAGTCAACAATAGAATTGACAAATAGTACTGCAGACAGGAAGTTGTGGATAGACATGGTCGCCCACGTATGTTACTTCATGAAAAAGAACCAGGGGGAACAACTTCTAAAATTCCGAAAGTATATATCATAATTTGATGTTTACTTCCCTTACAATAAAACCTATTGTTCCTAACAAGTTTATTCAACAGTAGGTTCGCAGTACAGTTTTACCAAACAACTTGCAAGTAACCCGTCACAAAATGATAAACTATAACTATCTTCTTCTTCTTCTTCCGTCCTTAGCCAACAGCCGGCAAAGCAGTCAGTGGCCATTACGCCTAGTGGCGTCTTAAGGGCAACAGCGAATAGATTTTCTCCGCCGTTGCTCCCATCACGCCTAATGGCGTCTTTAGGGCAACGACAAATCAATCCGCTCGCTGTTGTTTCCGTAATCAAAGTGACTTGCAAACGGGTGATCAGCCCGTTGGTAAACTATAACTATGGTGTGCTCTATTTCAATTTGCCTTTTCTCTTGTGTTCAGTTTCTTCCGGTCCATTCACTTTCACCTTCAGCGGATCATTGTAATCAAACCTGTGTAGATGCATTGACTGTGAAGCCACGGAGACCATCTGTCAAAAATGACGGTAGCAGCAGTGGAAATTAACTAGAATGTGACTTGACTAATTATGTAACAGCTCTTTTATGATAACAGATTTTGTAAACGTACGGGTATCATCTTTATATTGAAAGCCTGTGTCCTGAATATATACTTTAAGATTATCTAGCGAGTTCGCCGCAGATATTTATCAAATATTTCGACTTCTAGTGCAAAACAAGAACTTCAATAAATTGTAATTCACATGAACATTATGAACACATTTGTTATCGTTCTACACAAAGTGCTCTTAAATGGTTCACAATGCAATATCTTCTTACGCTACCACAGTGGAGAAATAACACCTTATTTTCATCAGCGTTTAATGGTCCGCCATTTATGTATTTATTGTTGTTGGTCCACACACAAGAAAGTTGATGTTTATCTAATACGTCGAATACCTGGTTTAACCCCATGTGGGAGGAGCCGCGCTAGCGTAGTGGTTACACCACCGCTCTGGCGACCGGGTGATTCAGGATCAAACCCGGGCGACGGCATTTGAGGATTTTTCGTCGACCGGGAATTGGACTGGATTAACTCGAGACCTGGCGAAGACATTTGAAGGAGTGTCGTCGACCAGGGATTGGCGGCTCCTGAGCCGACCCAGCTCTAATGGGTACCTTCGAAATCGGCGAGTATCTGCCTGAATGGCGAGGGACACCTGTCTCTGTACAAGAAAAGGGATACTCACGTAAAATCAATGTCAGGTTAGACATTAACAATAACCTGAGATTTCGCCTCGAGTATTAGCGGGCGTACGAAAAAAAAAAAAACCATGTGGGTTAAAATTTGGATACGCCTTTGGGATTTCTCTGAGAGATTCCTGCACTAGTCGTATATAGAAAACGGTGGCTTGTGTTTGACTTTTCTTTTTTTTTTGGGGGGGGGGGGGGGGGGGGGGGGGGGGGCTGGGAAAGAAGAACAAAGCTTAAAAAACAAAAACACACACACAACAACACGATTTAGCAGCTTCAAGAGATGTTTGAATACTAGACAATGACAATTGTATCATTCATTATCATCCTTCCATTCCCCACGTACAATAGGTCTGTAACAAACGTTTGATGTGTTTTCCTGATTTCTTTTGTACCTTTTCACTTCTCTCCTCCATGTTTTCTTCGGTTCTCCCTCTACTTCTTACCTCGGGGATGCCACAGCAAGTTCTGCCCCATAATACTATCAACCATGACAAGAACCAGACACGAGTTAGTGGAACAAGAGATGAGGAGAAGGCGCTGGCGATGGATAGGATACACACTGAGGAAACATGTTTAATTAAAACAATATTTACTCTAGTGAAAAGTGTAGTGAACACAAGATCTTACAAGGCAGTCTATGATTCAAATTAAATACTATAAAAACATAGGCAACACAATTACCCGATGAGTTTAAACAAATTTTTGTGTTCGCCTCCAGCTATGATCGTCATTACAAGGCAGGCTTTGTTCTGGATCCCACAGGGTTAGAGGTAGGCAGAAAAACATGTGGAAAAGAGAACTAAAAACCGACATGAAAAAGATAAAGAAAACATGGAAAGACTTTGACAGATTTTAATGTAGAGCGATGAACACTTCTGCTGCACAAATACCTCGTAAGTAAGGTTCAGCGAGGCTGAAGTACTCTCTTACATTTCACCTATTATCACCATTATCTCCCTTTTCACTCCGTATAGAGCAGGGGTAGGGGACCCGCGGCTCGCGAGCCGCATGCGGCTCTTTGAGCCATCTCATGCGGCTCTCTACTACTTAACTCTTAGTGAAACCATGTGATTTTTTTGTCATGCGGCTCTTCAGTTTCTTAAAATGGAGACAAAATTGTCATGGAAAGGTTCCCGACCCCTGATATAAAGCATGTAATCCACCACTAAATATGGTCCCCTTGAAGAAGCCTATGTCAAAGCACAAACTGTTGCGGCGGTGGTTTCTGTAGCGACTTTTTAACAAAGAGATTGCCAATCCCACATGCACAACCTAATATTAGTCGCCTTTACGACATGCTTGGGGCGCAGTAGTCATAGTTTTTCTATGCTTATAGGGCCTCCCTCCCCCTCCCTCCATCCCGACAACACAAAGCACTCCACTTATTAAGCAAACTATTTTTCTTGTTCTTCTGCCAGCTGACGAAGGTGATAATGTCTCCGAACAACCTCCTACCCACTGCGCTATTTATTATACTGTTGACTTCTTTCCGTGCCAAGGTATCAAAATGTCCAGCAACTTGTTTCTTTGTGGTTCTCTATATAATTTTCTGCAATCTTTCCTGTTGTCACAATATATTCCAGGTTTCCTCTTCTGCTAGGCGTGATGCTGACCACTAGAGATGGCTACTGTGTTTATGTGTCGAAACAATGTGTCGAAACTGCGTCGTACCCGAACGATTCGATGCGCAGATTTTTGCGGTGTCGAAACAGTGTCACGTCCTGTCTGTTTTGCAGAGACACATTGTCTCACGCAGATTCGACACATAGCCTGCTTCGAACAGCAGCTTCAGTTCCCGTCTGCTTCGCTGTTTTGCAAAAGGCACACTGTATCATTGTCTCATGTGTCAAGCGTGCGCTACATATGGCGTTCATAGATAGTATGGAAAATCAAACAAGTCATAATTTTTTTTTTAAATAATTCCTCAGGACTGAAAGAGGCTTACTACTATTAGGTGTCTGCTCGGTTTGAGTTGAATCATTGTCGCTGACTGTACCTATTCTAGTTTTATATAATGTGTCATTATTACTGTTATTATTATAATTTTTTTCACTTTTACTGCAGCTGTCAGCATGTTCCCCTTGCATATCATCATAATGAAAACGACTGTGTAAAATTCTTAACAGTGGTCACACGAAATACCATAGATTTGTACTAACGAGAATAAGTAAATCTGCATACTAGGGTGTCACGACTCATGTCTCATTGTTTCAGTTAATTTACTTGTAGTCTGCTGTTTCGAAACAGTTCCATAGTTCTTTTTCATCCAAGCGCTAATTATACGCATGTTACGGTACTCTTGATTCCTGACTTCAGGCGCTCTCGTAAGAAAAACGTGTTTTGTTTATACATAAAATAGTGTTTTAAAACTTGTGTTCAACCTCATTTAATCTTCATTTAAGAAGCCCTGTTTGGGATTATTTTGTAAAGATCAAAGACAACAAAGTAAAATGTAACGTGTGTTCTGGTATTTTATTATTCAAGGGTTCGTCAACTTCAAGTATGACTAGGCACTAGAGATGGCTAGTGTGTGTATGACGGTATGTGTCGAAACAATGCTTCGAAACAGCGAGCGATTCGACACTTCCTGCTTGTTTCTTTCGTCTGCCTCGCTGTTTTGCAGCGACACACTGTCTGAGCCTATGTAAAATTTGAATCAACCGTTCGGAACATTAGTATGGAATATCAAACATGTCATATTTTTCAGGGATGTATTATGATGACTTGATTTTACAAGTGATATTATTTTTGCTGAGAAGTTATATACAGTGGATATTGTGTCAGTGTTGCAGTTGTCAATGTTTTAGGCGCTATGTTATGGTTGAACGTGTCAGTGTGTTCGTATAAATGTAATATACACTTTATTAGCTCTGCTGATATGTGTACTCGGTGTGGATTTGAATCATTGTCTACCAAATCTAGCTTACTCTAGTTTGATATCATGTGTTATTATTACTGTTATTATTATTGTTGTTTTTTATTATTTTCCCATATACTGCAGCTATCATCATATCTACGTTTTATTACATCATAATGAAGACTTGTGTAAAAATATTGAATTGTGGTCACACGAAACGCCATAGATTTTCACACACGACAGTAAAAACAGTTCATGTATACTCGCGCCGGTACTGTCTATAAGAGACTTCTTTCTCCCCGATACGGGCAATTGTGTCGTTGTGTCGTTGTGTCGACTCACTGTTTCGAAACAGTTTAAATCACTGCGCTAACTGTTTCGAAACAGTTGAGTGTGTCAATTTGCCCACCTCTACTGACCACATCACCCCCAGTGTGCCGACGGTCAAGAAAATATGGGCCTAACACCATATTCTCAACAGGGCCGGATTAAGCTAGTGCGGGGCCGTAGCATATCTTAAGAAAAGGGCCCTATATTTAAAAAAAAAAAAACAATAAAACAACACAAACATATTTGAACACATACATTTCTAATTTGCATAGTAATTATCATTATCAATTAATTCGTGCTTGTAATCCTATAAACTTGCCACTCACGTTGCTGGTGTTGTCATAACTTTGACCACGGCAGTCTTTAATATCAATGTCATTTGCCTTTACAGCAATAGAGACCGCAGTCAGCGACTCATAGCTTGACTGCCTGCGTCAGGACCAGCGAACCAGAGCTGGTCAAGACCGTGCTCCACCTCCACGTGGTGGTCCTGGAAACAGTCTGCAGCAGTGCAGGCTGGCTGAGCGAGTGCGGATCGAAATGGGAAGGCAAACCCGGTCCTAAAAAATGCCGTGCTGAAGTCGGATGTGTCGGCCGAAAGGCGCAGATATCGCAGCTTCGCTGGAAACAGACACAACGCAACCAACGTCCTTTTCAGGACGAACGAGGAAGAAGAAGAAGAAGAAGAAGAATTTGCCTTTAAAAAATTAAGTACACTTTTAGTAAGATGTTCAGCACTATAACCTTCCATATCCAAAAATGTCACAAATCTTTCAACTGGTCCAGATGGCAAAACATAGCGCAGAGTCAAAGTCAGCTGGTCCATATTAGATATATCTGGAGTAGAATCCAATGAAACGGAATAATACTTGTATTTCTTCACTTCACAGAGAATGTGATCCAGTATGCTGGATCCAATCAGATTGATGAATTCCTCACACGTTGTTTTAAATAGATGTGATGTATGTCCAAATCCTTTGTTTGCATGAGTACTTATATGCTCTGCCAGAAAAGGGTCAAACTTGGCCAGTAATTCTAACAACCCTAAATAATTCCCGTTATAAGGGTACCCAACAATTTCATCACTGCCACGAAATGAAAGGCCTCGTTCTGCTAAAAACTTCACAACTTCAATTATTCGCTCTAGAAGTTTGTGCCAATACTTTTCTTGAATGTCCATTTGTTTCACAAGATGGGAATCGACACGTTCACCTTTGTTTTTACGCATCAACAGTGAAATTAAAGCTTGTCTATGTGAGGAGCTTTCTTCATGTCGACGCAATAGATTGCTTGCATTTTTCCAGTCATTAAACCCTTCCACAGTAAACTTTGATGAACATTCTGAACTCATAAGCTTGCATGGGAAACAAAATAGGCGCCCTTTACTTTCTGAATAACATAACCATTTTCTTGCATGTTGCTTGTTTGTAAGTTTATGAATATGTGTAAAATAAGACTTCTGACAGTATCGAGTTTTCTTTTTAGTGTCATACAATCGCACGGATGAAGAGAAGGCACTATCAACATGTTGACATTTTTCACTTCCCTTGGATATGCAATATACACGCTCACAGTCGTCTATATTGTTCGGCCAGTCACTAATATCATTAGAGTACTTCTTCGTTTCACTTATTCTTTCACATTCAAACTCAGTGTATACTGGGTTTTGCTGTATGTTTTCTGCTGCACAGCCTGCACTAGTACTAGTTGTTCCTGTACTTCCAGCTTCAGCAGTTAGAGTACCACCACCATGAACATCAAAATATTCTGTCAGCTTACGTGTTTTTGATATCACAAGTTGATCTCTTCTTTCTTTTTCTTCCTTCGCTTTACGTTTTTCACTTCCAGAAGCATAATTACGTCCAATATCTCTGTGTCTACTGCTCATTTTTTTGAGTTTTCTAACCTTACAAATCAAGAAATTTTAATCAAGATCGAAAGAGAGTGCAAGCACGCCGTATACCTCAATTAAAACAGGAAGTTTCCGTTTCCTAAATTCTAGTTTTTATTGTTAATGCAAATTCATTTCACAAAGAACGAAACAAATATAGAGGGGCAGTCGCCTAGAGCCAAAGAAGTGGCTTCCGTCCAAACGTGACCAAATTTTCAACGCCACTTAAATGGGTTCCGTCCGCAAACAGTTAACATTAAAATAATGAAGAGTCACACTAAGTCACCCTCTTATGCTCTTTCTCTCACAATTTCGTGACACCAAATGAAAAGGCGCCAAAAATGGCATAAATCACAAGATCATTGTTTTAACGCTCGTATTTTTTTTCTTCTCTCTGATTAGCGGCACTCGAGCTTTCCAGCTCTTTTGGCCCAATGACATGTCATTGCGAGGCTGGGGGGTCAGTGGACTTTCCTTCCAACCCGGTCAGAAGCTTCGCTCCTTCCCATCAACGCTCGTATTAGAAGATGACCAACAAATTATGTACATATTTATTGGGGCGGGGCCCCTAAAAGCGCGGGGCCCGTAGCATATGCTACTTGTGCTACTACGTTAATCCGGCTCTGATTCTCAATATGCCTCAATGGGCGTGTAACGGGATCCTTGACCTTGTTTTCTCTTCTGCTGACAGAAAGTGGACTGCTTATTTCTAACATGAAATAAAAAAAAACGTCCTGCGTTTTTTGTTTATTGACGAACTTATTATTCTCTTTAGCTGTCAACGGTATTTTTAACAATCTTAATTTTGGTAAAATCCACATCTCTATGATCTCCATTGACTTGTCTCTTGTTTAACAATTGTCCCTGCTTCACTTATATATCTTTGAATTGGCTTTATGTAACACCGAAGAGCTCTGTTCACTATTTCCACTGATAATGATTTGTTGCGTAAAATACTTTTTATTTTGTGTAACGCAGGTTTTATCTGGGCTTACCGACTCTTCACCTCTGGTATTCTAACATTTGGGAACATGAAAATTCCCGATGCGTGTTATAAGTTGTAGTACCGACGACGTGTTAGGACACTATAACATGCAGGTGAAAAAATGGAAATATTTTCGATATTTCTTTATCAGCATTTGTAATGGAACACTTCTTCTTCTTCTTCTTCGTTCGCCCTGAAAAGGGCGGTGGTTGCGTTGTGTCTGTTTACAACGTAGCTGTGATATCTGCACCTTTCGGTCGACACATCCGACTTCTGCACGGCATTTTTTAAGACCGGGTTTGCCTTCCCATTGCGATCCGTGCTCGCTCAGCCAGCCTGCATTGCTGCATACTGTTTCCAGGACCACCACGTGGAGGTGGAGCACGGTCTTGACCAGCTCTGGTTCGCTGGTCCTGACGCAGGCAGTCAAGCTATGAGTCGCTGACTGCGGTCTCTATTGCTGCGTCTTGAGGTCCCGTAATGGAACACAAGATTGATAGATAGATGGACAGACGACAGACAGACATGTAGATAGATAGACCAACAGATAGGCAGACAGACAGACGGAAAAATAAAGTGGAACAATAAACAGTAAAACAGCAATAACATAAATGTGACAACTGACAGCAGTAATAAAACATGACATTAACAACAGACAATAAAAACAATATATCAACTGTAGCAACAGACACCAATATCAATCAAAGTATATACAATAGATACATTAAAAAGCAATTGAACAATAAACACAACAAAGTAAATGAACATGCAAGAAAGAAAACATAATATTTGCTTTGAGGCATATTCATACATAAATTTATTTTTCCTTTCACATAAGGTAAATATCAAACGTATGTATAAGAAAAAGTAATCGTAGAATGCTGTATCTTGTAGCAATTGTTGATAATTTGTACAATTTTGTAAATATAATAATGCATTGATAATAGCGTAACAATACTTTACATTGTGAACGATTTAAGAGCACTTTGTGTAGAACGATAACAAAGGTGTGTTTAGAAAGGTCATGTGATGAGATTCTTTAAAAAAGACATTGAAACATACGCCATATGAACATGTAATAAGTCAATAGTCATTGGTTGTTTCATAGTGACTTGTAAACCTTTGACAACATGTTGAAAACTGTACAGAAATTCAAGATAATGAATTGGACGGGGAATCATTATTGCAATGATGACGAATTAAACAACTGATGTATGCTGTATTTACAGTGATGGTTCACGATTATGACTCAACAAAGAAACATGTCAAATTACACAATATGGCGTTGTAATCCTGATGTAATCTTCTCCCAGAATACCACGTAACTTTTATACATTACATGTATTAGGTATGCATAGTTACGGGTATTTTCTGATGCCCTAGAAATGGAACTGTTTCGTTAATCATTTGACAAATATAGGTTAAAAATCGTACAAATAACTCAGCAGGCATGATGCAATGGCACCCCGTTATAGATAAGATAGATAGATTGATACGTAGACGCTCACTGCGAACACTCGTTAATGCAATACTTCAAGGTTAACATTTCAACTTCCGTAAATAAACAATTATTTCAAATAACGCCGTTCATCCTCTGGAATGCTCCATCTGTATACTGTATAGATCATTCTATTTTTACGTCATTCCGCCCATCTGACTTTCAATATACATCATAATTACCTAGCAGCAGATTCGTGTCTAGCACAGACTTTCACACACATTTTCACCAAGCCGTACTATCATGTACTTTTCACTCAAGGTATTCCCACGTGTTTTTCATTCCTTTCGTATCTGTCTAAAGTTCTCTTCTCCAGCGTTTTTTCCCTTTATTTATCTTACCATGGAGGTTCCCAAACAAGGTCTGGCTTGTTATTCCATTAACTGATAAACTTTAAAATTGCTTTACGGATCTAAATATCTTGGACATGTTAATATGTTTCTTCGACACCCTATATTTTTATTATCTACTCTTATCTCTTTACAAGAAAGAAGAAATCAGACATCTTACAGGTGTTTTCCCCGATGTATTCTTACGGTAATTCTGACTTACTAGTGACAAAAGAGATTTTATAGGTGGCTTTACAATTGTGATTTAATATGCACTTAGGCTAGCTCTCATGTTCTTTTCTCTACTGTTTTCGTACGTTTGTCCCCGATGACTTTTTCATAGTCATAACGTAGGTCGTTTCTTTGTCCCAGTAAGACTTATTACTACCCATCTAGCAGAATCTATACCTAAACACCAAGAAGACCAAAGTATTGACAACAGACAAAGTAAAGACCAAACCAGAAATTGAAATTGATAACGAAGAACTGGAAAGTGTCAATGAATTCGAATACTTAGGATCAATCATTAACAGCTCTGGCGACTGTGCAGTAGAAATTAAAAGAAGACTTGCAATTGCTTCACATAAGCTAATACAGATGAAAAACCTATGGCAAGGCACAAGCAAAGAAACAAAGTTACAACTGATCAGAGCATGTATATTCCCAGTAGCAACATACGGCTGCGAGACTTGGACACTCAATAAAACAGTTGCAAAAAAGATTACATCATTCGAAATGAAATGCTACAGAAGGATGTTGAGAATACCCTGGACAGAAAAAAAAGACCAACAGAGAAGTACTGCACTCACTAAATGTACAGGAACATTGGCTCCTAAATACCATCGCAATAAGGAAGCTGAAATTTTTCGGTCATATAAAAAGACATAATAGTCTGGAAAAAAACAGTGATGGAAGGCATGGTCCCTGGAAAAAGGGGAAGGGGTCGACCTAGACGACGGTGGACCCAGGACATCACAGAGAGTCTGAACTTGTCTTTGGCTGATGCAGGTCGACTTGCCCAGAATCGTGATGCGTTCAGAGCAGCTGTAATGGAGACAACGTTCTGGAAAGAATACGTCACATGATGAGCAGGGAGTTTGGTTTGCTTCAGGGGTTAAAAAATAAAAGTAAAATTATAGGGCAGAGTGAAAGAGCAGAAGTAAATTGGTGGACACCTGGATTCAATTGCCTTCATGAGCATGACAACTAGGTACAAAAGAGCCACAGGTGATCGTGAAAAAAAAAAGTTAACAGGCTAAAAGAAATAAAGACGAATTCTTAAGTCCAGCAATATTTCACCAAGGGCGCCAAAGCCCGTCGTCTGCTGAGACCGCATGGGCAGGCGCTGTGCAGAACATCACAGCAGACACAGCGGAATCCGTCTCGTGATTTAAATGCGACAGCGTCTCGTGTCCGTCGCGCCACAATCGAGGGTTTTGTCCGCAGTCTGAAAGTCCGAGTCCAGCGTCGTGTTGAATGCTTCTTTTGTCCACGTTCACCCCGTTGCAGCGTGGGGTCGTCCACTCGCCCTCTGACCCTTGAGCTAACAAGAGCCTCCTCTTCAAGGTTGGAGGGGACAAAGATGTATCGTTTTGGCGGGACGGGGCATGCGGTGGTGGACACGGTCCATTCATTCGCTGCTGGCCATTGTTCACGGACGCGCTTCGTGGAGCTTGTTCTGTGGGGCATTCTCTCGTCTGGTTAATTGTTGATGTTGTTAGGTGTTTGTTGTGTTGGTATGGGTAACTAGAATGTTGTTCGTACTGCTGATTGGGGTACTGACATGTAACACTGGTATGATTGTTTTTGCCAACTGAACAACTTTCGCTGTAACTTGATGAAAAATTGGCGCGACATTGGGAAGTGACTAAATTGTCTTTGCCAGACGAATTATGATAAGTGCTTGCATAATGATGGCCGCTTGTGTCATTTAAGAATGAATTGTAAGAATCTTCTGGCAAAAGAGTTGGAGGAGAAGGAGACGTTCGTGTCATATGTGGGTGTGTTCGGTGGCCTTGAGCGTCTGTCTGATATTTGCTGTCGCTAGTTTCCAGGTTTCTGTTCGTGAAGGGAGTTTGTACTTGAGTTTCACTTCTGCCGGAATAACCTGCCTTGATGTTATCGGGGGCAGTCCTACTGCTGACGTCATCCCAAACATGTTTTACGCAATACTGCGAAGGATTCATGTTTGTTTCTGGAGCGTGTACAGTGGCAGGTCTAGAGATGAACTGTTGCTCGGTAGATTCTGGATTTGGGTTGATCTGAACGTGCATTTGATAGTCTTCATATCCATATAAGATAGTTGGCAGTGCGTCGTCAAAGGCGTGTCTGCTACCTGCTGTTAATACTGATGTGTCTGGATGGACGGGTACAGTTCCACGGGGATAAGCCACGTGTGGGTAAAGAAATGGTGGAGATGGTGTGGCTGGGGGAGGTGGCGTGTCTGGGATATGGATATGCAGAGGATGCTGGAAAGTGCTGAGGTAGTCGTTGATGTTGGTGCTGAGGCTTGGTGTGGCATTAGAAACAAGTTTATTCCGACCATTGTTTGTGTAGCTGTTGTTATTGAAATCATTACTTCTGTAAATGTTCTGTTCCACTGACACATTTCTGGCTGTTGAAGAAATGTATAAATGATGTGGAGCTGCAGGCTCGCTAAAATTATGTCGCTGCCTAGTTTCGCTATCGTCAAATACAGAAGATGTTGATGATACCATTGCAACTGAAGGCTCACGACAACGTATGCTTTCCGGGGAGATACTCTGAGATCGGACAATGTCTGCAGAATTAGAAAGGTACCTGTTATTGTTCGCGCATATCTTAGCAGGTGGCATGCAGTTGGAAGGAATGTCCCTACCGAATGCCATAGGCAAAACAGCTGGAATTGCACCGAGGATCGGCAACTCTGAATTTTGATGTGTTGACCTCAGATGAGGCTGTGCTAGATTTGATGTCGCTGATGGTACTGGTGCGGCTTCTTTTGCTGCTACAGCCGCAGCCATGTTGGCAAGGTCTATTGCTGTTTGGTAGTGTCTATTCATCTCTTCTGGAGTAGTGGTAGTAGATGACACATGTTTGGTGTAAACGTCATTTACTGATGCCTGATTGCCAGGGGTTATGCAGTAAGAAGGTGCAGGACTGCCTGCACCAGCAGAGGCCACGTTGGCTGAAGCTGGGACTGAACCTCTCAACCTTTCTACTAGATGGCTTTCCAGTCTTGACCTCACCTCAGGAGCCACACACTGGACGGAATCCATGTACCGGATCACCTCTGTGGCACATTCTGTGTAGCCGGCGCTAAATTTGGCAACCACGTCAGGCTCTGACGTCACAACTGCCGTGACCTGTTGGCGCTGGACATGCCGCAAATATTTGACCGTCATTTCTAAAATGTCAGCTTTCTCTAGTCTTGACATCTGAGAACCTTGCTAGAAGAAGAGAGGAAAAAAAAAATTTAAACTAAGTTAATGAAAGCACCTGTAATTCTTATGTCAATTAAGAGGAGGAGCAACTGTGAAATGCTATTTTCGTTATTAATCACAGGATTTCAATGAAAATGCATATACGTAACCGAAATCAATTATAGATAGCATATGTAGATTTTGATTGTATTGTTTCATTGGGTGCCACGGAAACGGCCGCCGTAATGGATTATATTGTTCTATTTCAAGTTGCTAAGACTTTTTTTATTTATTAATCTATCAATACTAAATTTAAATAGAATGTTTGTCATTATATTTTACAACTTTTTTCAAATTGGATTTTTGATAACTTTAAGTAAATCCTGAGATATAGAACTTTAAAGTTCGTATTTAAAAATAGTAATTTTTTCAAAATTTTACAGTATTATTTGCAATCAATCAAAATTTTGATAAGATATCAAAAATTGAATCTGACAAAAGTTTTAATGTCATATGCAAAGTATTTGGGCCAAATCTCATATTGACTGACTACAAAATATGCAAGTTATAAGAACATTAGTAACGTAAAACAAAGTTCTGAGAAAATCTTTATTTTCTTTATAATTCAGTGTATATATCCTCATTTAAGCTACGTTTAGCTCCAGTGTTATTTATCTAATTTCTTCTTCCTCGTTCGTCCTGAAAAGGACGGTAGTTGCGTTGTGTCTGTTTACGCCTAAGCTGTGATATCTGCACCTTTCGGTCGACACATCCGACTTCTGCACGGCATTTTTTAGGACCGGGTTTGCCTTCCCATTGCGATCCACACTCGCTCAGCCAGACTGCACTGCTGCAGACTGTTTCCAGGACCACCACGTAGAGGTGGAGTGCGGTCTTGACCAGCTCTGGTTCGCTGGTCCTGACGCAGGCAGTCAAGCTATGAGTCGCTGACTGCGTTCACTATTGCTGAGTCTTTTGGTCCCATTTATCTAATATAAGCTAGCTTTATCTTTGAGCTCTGTCTCACGTAAGCTAGATCACTATCACACCGCTTACCTCGGTTTGCATGGCACTAAGAATGAGTGATTTCAACTGTCCCAGGCATCCATTAATGCGAGCTCGCCTTTTCTTTTCTACCAGAGGTTTATTAATCTGTAACGAAATAAGGACACAAGTTATTAAATAAGTAAATACAGCTATGTATTTCCAATAAAGTTTTAACAACTATAGTATATACCAGTGGTAGACCAACCAGGGTGCATTATACACCTTGGGGCGCATACATTTTTTTCCGAAGGGCTCGTGGTATCATTGGGGTGATTCCTGGTATATAAATTATACATAGGGTGACTGAACAAATAACATTTTTATGAGAAAAAATGTATAAATATGAAGTAATAAAATGAACTGAAAATCATGTACATTCTTAATTTACTTGATATTTCTTGTGCAGTTGCCAACAACAAACTTGACATTCTTAATTTACTTGATATTTCTTGTGCAGTTGCCAACAACAAACTTGGCAGACAAAGGTATCTCTATTTAGTAGATTAAAAAAAAAAAGTTGCTGGATGTTGATTATTTGATTGGGGAGGGAAGGAGGGGGTCGGGTATTTGAGTATGAAACAATGCCTCACTTTGAGAAGATAGTAGATGGAATTCAGTCGCAAACAAACCACTGAAACAGCATCTGTTAATTACTTGTTTCTCCATTTAAGTGAGGAATAATTGTTCTACTTGGATTGTGTAGAATTATTTTTTCTTATTAGTAGCTCTTATTTCCGAAGTATTCTCCCAATTATTATTATTATTATTCAATAAAAAAATGTTGTTACGTTATACTTTTAAAATTATTCTTTAAACTTTATCGGGTTAGTTATTGTGCTCTGCGTTTGTGTCAGGTGTGGACAGTTATAAATTGTATATTGAAAGTATTTGCTCTCTAAATTATCTTTACGGTGGAGAAAAAACTTAAATAAAGTGTGCCATGTAGGCCTATAGGTAATGTTTTCTCTAGGTTGTGCGCGAGTGCGAACGTACACAGGGTATGAAAACAGTGCACAAGATAAATTGCGCTCATAACATTATAATTATACTCAAACAATTATGATAATAATATTAAAACAAACATGGTCGTCCATTGAAAAATAGTTAGGCGTACTCAAATTTAGTGCGCACACGTTTTTGTCACTGGTGGAAAATGGAAAAACTTGAAATTTTTGTGCACACTGACGATTACAAATTAGAGGCAACATTGTATTCAGGCATTAAGACGTATGAGTTTCTCAAATAACAGGGTAAGTAGTGCATGAAGCAAAAAAAAAAAAAAAAAAAAAACAAGAAGAAACACTAGTGTATAGGTCTACATTCAAGACGGACTTCACTTGGTATCGACCACCTGACTGCATGTGTCTATATTGTTTCTGCTATTCTAGACTGTCGATGACGATGCTGCTGATTAGTTTAAAATACATTGCTTGTAACGCTGCCGTCTGAGTTGCCAAGAAGGATTACGATGTTTAAGATGTTTGTCACCGTCCCCTGGATCGTCCTATACTCCTGACGTTTTAATTTTGACGTTTTATTCTATATTACTGCTGCTAGTGGGTAGAGATTTAGCCTCGTCAGCAGCGGCGTAGGCCTATTCATCTTTTTTTCCCCTTAAAAATAAATTTAAATCGAGGTGGACCATCCGTGTCAGAGCCTATTCGGGGGTTAAATCTTAAAAGCACTTCCTCCACATACCATTTTGTTATGATACATCCAAACAAATTTCAAAACAAACATGTACTCTAATGTTTATAAGAGCAAATAAAAATAATCAATTAAACACATTAATAAAAAAAATAAAAAAAAAACAAACAGCAAAGTCTGAGCTACGCAGCACATGACAAATGGGTGGGGGGGGGGGGGGGGGGAAGAGGCTGAACGCCGGGGAACCTGTCTTTCTATCTAAATCCACATAGGCCTACCATTTTGTTATGATACATCTAAACAAATTTCAAAACAAACATGTACTCTAATGTTTATAAGAGCAACACAAAATTATTAATTAAACACATTAATAAAAAAAAAAAAAACAATAAAGTCTGAGCCAAGCAGCACATGATAAATGGGTGGGGGGTGGAGGAGGCTGATGGCCGGGGAACCTATTTTTTAAATCTAAATATGCTACTGACCTTCAATGGTCAAAGTATTACAGAAGCATATAAAAATATCACCACATATAATGTTATAACTAACTACAATAAGTATGCATATGCATAACTGCAGCCCGATGTTGGTAAATGTAATATATGAGAGCACAAATGGGTTCGAAATTCGTAATCGTGCTGTATGTAAACTACACGCCGACCAAGTTGGGCAAAGTTAATCAAAACATAACAATATATCATAAAATTAGCAAACAATAGCTTACCCTTCTTCCAGATAATGGACTCTTCCTTGGAGATGCAGCGATAACAGGACTGCCCATTTCGCAAACACTTCAGGGTAAAATGTTATATTACTAGCATGCGGTTTACTGCTATACCCGGCTCGTGACAACAACTTGATAAAACTCTCAACTCCGACCTTTCCCCACCGTGTCCAGCCGATAACTGAACTGCTGGCCCACGTACCGTCGTGTGATATTATAACTTTCCGTCTGTACTGTTTGTTTGGTCGTGCACCAGCCTATGAACTCATTCCCCCCACCTCCTGTTGCTACGACCTCTTGTCCACATTATTACCTCTTGGAACAATCCTAGCGATAGAGTCCACACGAACAGAGGAATGTGTGAAGGTATCTCACAACCCTTTCCCACGGTCCGGTCTCAGGCCACCGGCCAATCAGAAGCCATGGTGCTACTAACGGCATGCGCGATGCGCGATTTGATTGGTTCTACCGGCAGATGTTCCTTGCAACGCGAGCCGGGTAATGGAATGCTAATCAAGATTTGAGGGGAGAGTAGCGCTTAACAAAAAAAAAAAAGCGCACGTGTCTTCTTGTTCATTCCTCCCCCCCATTTCTCCATTCCTGCATTTGAGGTTTTAAAAAAGGAGATTAAGGGGCCGAAACACTTGATCGATGGGGGGACTGCTTCTGATGATCAGATTGCCTCCTGTTGTATAGCTCTATATAGAGTTTCCTAACATCTTGTTTTTGTTTAGAAGCGTTGTGAAGTGAAAGTAGGAATGAAAGAGACCAGGGAAACACGTAGTGGAGTTGATTTCAACTGTTTATCGTAGCAACGGAATTTGCAACCTCTACAAAACATGGGGGCCAAAGGCAGACATTAGCTTCGACTTCTTACCTCTCGTAATAATTACTAATCTTTTGTCATTGTCTGCATTTAATATACTATAATTTAGCAACATCGAGCAATCCAAGTGCCCCATCTGGAGATTTTCCTTGGAAAAAAAAAAAAAAAAAACTAAACTTCCTGTGGCTTTCTCTAGTCTGCTTCATGACCCTCATAAACACTTGATATTTTCAGTCGTGGATGGCCTAGTTGAATTAGTTAATAGTTGCTTTAGTTGACTTGCTGAAATTCTTTTGATTTACGTTTTCCTGGATGGAGTGTCCGGCCATATGCCCAGCCCACTTCAGTCACAACAACCAGACGATCAAGAGGTGAGATTAAGATGATGGCTTTGGATAAGACTACACTGAGGAAACTTGTTGAGAGCACTGTCACGGATTGCCTCCCCTTAGCTCTGCAGTAGTGGTCCACCAACACTCAAGAGTATCTAATATGGGTCTTCAAAGATGTCTACCTTCGCACAAGATTACTCTTGGCAGAGTTGTAGATAGAAGAATAATAAGTCTTCCATCTCAAGGAAATATTCATAAGATGTTTTCAGAAGTCAAGAACAATGCTGCATAGGGCAGAGCACTGTTAAAATATCTGATCTGTCGCCTTTCGTGAAGAAATATGCAATGGTGTTAGCCCGTTCAAGCTCCCAGATGGTGTAATCCAGCGAAATTCTTTTATAGGTATTTGCTCTATAGATGTAAATACGTATTTGTCTAGATGTATATATATATATATATATATATATATATATATATATATATATATATATATATATATATATATATATATATATATATATATATATATATATATATATATATATATATATATATATATATATATATATTAAAGAGTCTTGCTCATACGTTTGCTTTCATACCTATAATAACTGAATTAACAATGTTTGTTTTGTTTTAAAATAACATGTAACAAATTTAATAAATAATTAGTTTTAACGGGTTACAAGCAAAATAACGATGGAATGATGGTGAATATTAGATGTATATAAAATTGTCTTCACTGAGACTTGGGTGAGGATTTATAAAAAAAATTGTCCTTTTGCTGTTTCCTTTAATAAGAACTTGGCTGGTCTAAGAGAGTCATGGAATCGTGGTTTCGTCAATTCTTTTGTGATTAAGGCACTTCTTCACACAACTCGTCCAATGTAGGTGGTTAGTGTTGAATCCCTACTCTTGACTCACAACTAGTGGCGTAGAAACTTTAGTCTTGCAGCTTCGTACCACGAACTTTAGACAAAATAAAAAGAACAAATGCCTCTGCTAAGTACACTGGGTTGGATGACTAACAGGCGCATTGTCTCGCTGTCCACCCATCAATATTAGCCTCTCTGAATAATTAGACCTTTTGAGTATACACTCGGGGATTATGACTAGAAATCATCGCTATTCTTCTGGTTACTTTAATGGGGAACATGTGTCTGGACAGCGCGAGGGCAATGGCTTCCCTGAATTACAATTACCAAGGTACATATATCTCACACAATGATAAAATACACTTGCTGCACATGGGATGTAATCATCACTCATCACTGCTGCAGTCGGAGTCTGGGGTCACCTCTGCTGTCGGGTTTTTCCACACGACTAGCCAGAAGAAATCACCAGCGCTTGCTGTAGTGGTTCATGAATATACTATTGCCGTATGTTGAGGTTGCCATCCTCATATATATATAACCACTTAGCAAGAAAACATGTTAAATTTACATTTGTAAAAGAAATGTTCACAACTTACCCCAAATTTTAGGAATACACAATCTCCCTGCACAGGTTTCAGATGGACACCAGCAATTTCGGTGCATATGCTCTCGAATCAATTTCGTCTGAGAAATTCCTCTTATGACGGTGTTCTGTGATACACTTGGCCTGGGAAACTAGTAATTCCTCTTCGACGGGTGTTCTGCGATACACTTGGTCTGGGATACTATTTCTCTTATGACTGATGATCCAATTCCTAGGTTTCCAGTCTTGTATTTATAAAGTCCTGGTCCCTGAAGTTTTACAGTCTGTGTATTTAAATATGCGGGTTTACTCCTAAGGTTTCAGAGATGCCTAAATGCTGTCGATCAATTACTTTTGATATAGGAATTCTAGGTCCGATCCTTCTCTTTCTGGCTTCTTGGGAGTTGCTTGGTTGCAGTTGCGAAGCTGTCTGTTCTGTGCCTCTGAGTTCAATAGGTTATATCTCTCATTCTCAGTTCAAATCACAGATTGTGTTTCCGCCGAATGTTCCAATAGAATTCATTGTATATTCCGGCATCTCACTTCAAACCAATCAAATCTCTCTACCACTGTTTGGGCGGGGAAGTTTTAATTCAAAATATCCCCCGCGTGTTTTAAAATATTACATTTTAATATTCTTTCAAATCATGCGGTGATATTTTCGGTCAGATGTCTACTCTGCCATCTTATCTGCAATCATGATACAAAGATGGCTCAGATGAGACGATTATCCAATTATCGCCTTTATCTGCGTGCCTCCGCCAGACAGATGTCTGGTCAGACAATGTTGTCTTCTTTCATCGTACGCACAATACAAACTTGTGTCAACACGGTCATCAGCTTTTCACTGGGGTCAAATGTTGGACCGCCGCGTTTCAAAGGGTGGTCAGACTGAGAGAATAGATAAGCGTATGACCGGTACAATTACCTGGTATTATCGCATGTACCTTGCGGAACGTAAACAATTCTGCGTGTAAAGCAGATTCGTCCGTAGGGAAGTAGAGTGTTAGAGACTTCAGCCTACTAGATTCAGCATAGAGCAAAATAATTAATGAAAGGGCAAAAAATTGCCAAATAATAAGCGAATTGAATGGGAGAAAGAGAAAAGGGAAGAAAATAATGATACCGACGGAGTGGACTTGAGATCGCACAACCGTATCGTCACACTCCTCTGACAGGTTATTCGTATAATTGCTACAGAATCAATTACGTATTTTCACCTGTGTTTGCGTAAATCCCCCAGACGGATTTCTTAGACAGCCAATCTGGCTTGCTTTCCATCGATCGTGCGCCACCACCTTGTGTCAACAAGGATCGTCTCTATCAAAGGTGGCTAGACGACTTAAGTGATAAAAGTATTATCCGCTGACCTGTCTAATTAGCCTTGTAATACTACGATTAACCTGCTGAAACGTAAACATGTCTAAGGAGTGATCAGAGCAAAAATTTTGGTGCATAAATTATGCCAAGTAATAGGACGGTGAGGGAGGACAATGAAGAAATAAGTTAATAATGCAGGAGAGAACGAAAGTGATGAAAAGGGCACTACTGATTTCGTCACAAAGATAAACAATGAGTGAAATCCTAGGCCCATGAATAGTAAATAATAAATATAAATCAGTATTTGGCAGACACTCGTAAGAAAGAAGGAAGGAAAACACTAGACAACAGGAAAGTCCCCGGTAATGAGAGGTAAATCTTACTTCGGCTTACTTGTCTTGCAGTAGTTATCACTCTAGGCATTCATGTAGGAACGGCTAACAGAGCACGAAAAAATTCAAAGTCAAAACTCTGCTACATTACTAGCAATTAACGTGACACTACATTTTAGGTTTCGCTAAATTTCCTTTGAACACTTTGAAAGATGTAGAATTGAGCAATTAAAAATAAAAATATATTTTCTAAATGGTTAAATAATTGCTTCATGCTTTATCTCTTATTCTGATGTAAATGTTAATCTTTTAGTGAACTTCTGATAAACATTATTTAGGATAATTAGAAGTATTTTGGATGGTCCCAGCAACTTCTACTTATCAGCACTATATATGGGCCAATACTCCTCAGGGGGTTGAAGGGTAATGAATGATTGAATGAATAAATATACTTATATTTATCAACTCCGGACAATGTGGAGCGAATGTAGGGTTGGTTATTGTCTTCCGATCTATTGCGTGAACTGCTGCCTGGTATGCTGTCATATTGTGTTTCAATGTTGTCACCACTCCTATCCGTGGTCTCACGTGCTTTCATTTTAATGGTGTGTTTACATGCTGTGATGATTCATGTTTTAAATACGTCCTTCTTCAAGTACCATGCCATTTGGCGTAGGTGGTCATGTCTCTCTACAGCTTCCTAATCACAGTGCTGTTTGTCAATTCTGTTGTTGATTTCTTTACTTGCCATTGTGACGAAATCAGTCGTGCAATTTTTATAACTCTCATTCACTCAGGCAGTGTCTCTTCATTTCTTCATTTTTTTACTCATCATCCTTTTATTTGGCGTATTTATTGCCCTTACATTTTTTACTGTGACCACTATTTACGTTCCGCCAGGTGAACTGTGGTATTAAATTAACAATATGTCGTATATTTTTGAAAGGGTAATTAAGATCAATTTGGCCCAGCTTGAATAGGACTAGAACAGGTGATAACTCAGTGAGAGATCAGGTAAAGAAATAGTTTTTTCACAAGTGAAATGGTGAAAGGTAAAAATCTGTCCCTGGATTTGAGAGATAATTAATCCAGCCTATCGAATACGACTGAGATTCTTAGATCAGGCAGACCTTCCTGTAAATATATATTGATATATTCACCCACTCACATCTACACATACACAGATACGTGACGACACTTAGACGCACAGACGTGAAAACTATATCTATGGAATTGGGATCGTTTTGGGACAAACTGACCGACACACGTAATAAAGTTTATGTAAATTTTATTTATCATAAAGAACTTTACAACAACACTATCCTGTGAATATCAAATCAAATACATATAAACATAAGTTAATGAATTAATTAACGAGTTAGACTCATAGGTTTAATCATCCCTCCCTCTGTTGAGACAAGATCCCGTTACAAAGAAAGTTATTAACCCCCAAAAAGAGTCAAAGGTTTATACGCTATGGCCTAAAATTCCCTCTACAGTAAAGAACAGAATATATACGTTTATCTATTCTAAAAGGAAAAAACAGTATTAGCAAAACTTGCATATAAAAGAAATACAAAGTGTGTGCAGGAATTTATACTATATATATATATATATATATATATATATATATTATATATATATATATATATATATATATATATTATATATATATATATATATATATATATATATATATATATATATATATATATATATATATATATATATATATATATATATATATATATATATATATATATATGATATGGTTCTATCACCTAACTTTGATTCTTCAACATCAGACCCAGTAGGACCTAATTTAGTTTTACAAGAAGGGGAAAGATGAAAACAGGAGTGTGTCAGAAATATAAAATGGCAGGAAGCAAACTTGGGTGTACTGACAACGAATAGCTTCAGATTTCAACCTAAAGACGGAAGAGCAGTGGGTGTGTCCGCAAATTTAGGCCTAAATGAATCATCTACCCCGATCCAGTGTTTTGAAAGCCTTGTATCATCAGCTGTAAGGGAGGAAATTTTAAAAAGCATAAACCGCTTTGCAGAAATTGAAGTACAGAAGCATATACCTTCACTGAAAAGATCAAGATATAATCGATGGAATCCAGTAAGCGATTATGAGCTGCTAAAATCTTTTGCTCTGCATCAAGCAATGGGTATCGACAAAAAGCCAAGCATAAAAGATTATTTCTCCTCACAAGAGCCTATGTTTCACACTCCATTTTATTCCCAAATGATGGAGAGAGACAGATTTTTGTCTATATTGCAAACTATGTTGCATATCTGTGAGACTGTTGCAGAAGGGAAAAATAAAATAGAGCCCTTCGTTCAAATGTTATGCTCTAAATTTGCTGCGGCATACACTCCGAACCAAGACGTAGCTATTGATGAGATGATTATAGGATGGAAAGGTCGGTGGAAATATAAGCAATATAACGCAAAAAACCACACAAATACCACATTAAAAGTTTTGGGCTTGTGGACAGTGAAACAGGTTATGTGCTAAACTTGCTAACATATTTTGGATCAGACACCTCCTATGATCCTTCAGTCAGAAGGGACTCTGCTGGTGCCAATTCTGTAAACATTTTTGGAACACTTTTGTCTTGTCTGGGAACTGGCTATCACATTTATGCTGACAGGTGGTACACTACAAAACTGTTAGTAAATGAAATGCTTAAATGGAAACAATATTACACCGGAACACTTCAAGCGAACAGAGTCGGATTCCCACATCAGCTGAAGTCTTTGAACCTAAAACATATGGAGACTAGGTATTATATCAATTCTGAGCAAAAGATGCTAGTTGCTGCTTGGGAGGACAAAAAAACTAAAAAACCTGTCACAATTATTACCATAAATGGGTCCGCTGCGCCTGTCATGGTGAATGGAAAGGAGAAACCTCTTATCATTCATGAATATAACCATAACATGAATGGTTGCGACAAGGCAGATCAGATGATAGGGTATTACGGCTTCTTCAACAGAAAATTCTTGAAGTGGTGGAAGAAGATTTTCTTTTGGATATTAGAAATAGCCACCTGTAACGCTTACATTTTGTACAAATTGACAAGACCAGTTGGAGTTGGAAAATCGCAGCTTACGTTAAAGTTGTTCAAACAAACACTGATCAGAGAATTGTGTGCTTCGGTCGCATCCTCAATGGCTGAAATCAGCCGCATGCTAAATCCTCTAAGGCCAAGTAAATTATCAGATAACCCATTGGAAAGACTGGAGGGTGCAAAACATATAATGCAAAGAAGCACTAAGTTCAATAGGTGTAAAGTTTGCAGTACACCTGACGGCAGGAAAAGGACATACTATATATCGGTACTGTTCAAAAAAAAAAAAAAAGAAACGCATTGCTACTGAAGGCAAACACATAGCCATAATTTTGACATTCAATAACTTTTTTTAATTTAATGAGTTAATTGTTCAAATTGCACACAAGAATACCTTACGGTTCAACCAATCAATTGACAGTTGTTTTGCATCTGGGTCACGAGAGTTTTTTTGCGTACGGGCTTTCCCGTTAGTATGGTGTGTGGCCTCCTCTTGCATCGATCAGCGACTGGCATCTCCTGGACATAGATGCGATCAGACGTCTGATGTGGGCCTGTAGGATGGCTGCCCACTCTTCCTGGAGTGCCTGGAACAGATCACGACGATTGGCTGGAGCAACGTCTCGGCGACAAACACGTCTATGCAGCTCATCCCACAGGTGCTCAATCGGACTCATGTCTGGAGACAGGGATGGCCAGGGAAGGGTGAAAATGTTGTTGGCAGTCAGGAACTGCGTGGTCAGCCGTGCACAATGGGGTCTGGCGTTGTCCTGTTGAAACACAGACCTTTGGACAGCCAAAAGTGGAAGGATATAGGGTCGAAGAATTTCATTGACGTATCGTTGCGCATTCAAGCCTCCTTCAATGTGTACCAATTGACTCCTTCCGTTGTAACTGATTATTCCCCACACCATTGCACCTCCACCACCATGCGGCGGAGCTTCATCAACGCAATTTTGGGCAAAACATTCATTTCGCCTACGGTAGACCCTACGCCGTCTATCATGACGCTGCAACAAAAAGAAAGATTCGCCACTAAACCAGACACGTCTCCATTGATTGTCAGCTGCCCAGGGACGATGCTGGTTGGCCCAAAGAAGTCAATTTTGGCGATGGCGGTGCATAAGGACAGGTCCTCGGTGAGGTCGTAGTGCCCGAAGTCCGGCGTCATGCAGTCTATTCCGGACAGTTTGATCAGACACATGACGTCCTGCAGGCAATGACTGGGCAGTTGAGGAAGCTGTTGTAAACCTGTCTCTGAGGTGACGAAGCCGAATAAAGCGATCCTCCGCTGCTGTTGTCACTCTGGGTCGTCCACTGCGATGCCTGTCTTCAACTGAGCCAGTGGCTTGGAACCGGTGCCAAAGTCGACTGATGGTACTCTGATGCACGTTTAGATGCCTGGCAACCTGACTTTGACTTTCGCCTGCATGCAGTCGGCCAATAGCAATGTTCCTTAAATTTATCGATAGAGACGCCATAAATGTCTGCTTGAAAATGAACTGAATTTTTGTGTGTGTAGCGTTATCCTTTTATAGGGTTTCAGTTGCGTAGTCAGTGAATAGTGTTCACCCCAAATTTTGTTGTTTTCACGTGCGCGCAACATGAGCTGTGGTCAAAAATTGCGTCATAAACACTATTGACCACTGCGTTGTAACGATTACAAAAACGAACGCAGTTCAGGTCAACACGTGCATTTGACACTGTAAAGAACATTTGAGGCTGATTTTTATATACCTTAGCACCAAATTTTACTTACAAACTCATAAAAACGCGCCCTCGGATAGCTATGCGTTTCTTTTTTTGAACAGTATATTATTGTGCCGGATGCACTGGCCACCCCCATCTGCACATAGATGAATGTTTCCTAAAATGGCACACTAAAGTTAAGTTGTAAATATAAGTTGGGGTGTAATGAGTGTTCTTTGTGAGAGCAGTTCACATTTTGTGATCTTTTTCAATTATTTGTAAATTTGTGACAGTAGAGTGTATTTCATTTTCTGGATGACACATGGAAAGTAGTTAGAGTATAAACTTGATGTGTGGTTTATTTCCAAAATGGATATAGTTTACAGTGATTTCTATCTTGGATGATGGATAAGCTGTCTTCATTTGGTAAGTCTGATATGTTTGTTTTGTAAAATATTTTTCTGCCTCGTCTTTAACTACTTTATATTCATAAAAATTTTGTAAA
This sequence comes from Oreohelix idahoensis, assembly GCA_024509875.1. NCBI lineage: Eukaryota > Metazoa > Mollusca > Gastropoda > Stylommatophora > Oreohelicidae > Oreohelix > Oreohelix idahoensis. The sequence goes on from JAMPIV010009722.1 coordinate 40,514, forward strand.
TTTTTAAACTGAAAATTTTCACAATCCTCATTCATTTTCCTTTTTAAATATCTATAACATGACTATATTCAGTTAAAAACTTTGAAATAACTGACTCTTACATGGTAACACTATATGAAAAACCTGTGTCGCAGAAAATTTGGGACAAAAGAGTGTCTTTCCTTTCTTGAAGCCAATTGAAAAGTAGTTAGAGTATAAACTTGAACCATGTATATTTTATTTCCAAAATGAATGTAGTTTACAAATATTTGTATCTTGAATAACGTAAGTGATGGATTAGCTATCTTGAGTGGGTAATTCTGATATGTTTTTTATTTATTTTTTTTTTTGTGTCAAAATTTATAAACTGAACATATTCAGAATCCTCATTCATTTTCCTTTTTAAATATATATAACATGACTATATTTGTTAAAAACTTTGAAATAACTGACACTTACATGGTAACACTATATAAAGAACCTGTGTCGCAGAAAATTTGTGACAAAAGAGTATATTTCCTTTTCTTGATGCCAATTGAAAAGTAATTAGAGTATAAACTTGAACCATATGTATTTTATTTCCAAAATGAATGTAGTTTACAAATATATGTATCTTGGATAACATAAGTGATGGATTAGCTATCTTGAGTGGGTAATTCTGATATGTTTTTGTTTTGTTTTTTTGGTCAAATCCAAGTACTACAAAAACAAGTATCCCAACCACCGTAAACAGTCTGATCAACCCGACCGCCCTTCATGGCAGCGCAGCCAGAAAAGACAAGGTGGCAAAGGGAGAACCCCTGAGCACGGGACTAATGATCAGGGCGAGCACACCAATCCGAAACGCATAGGATGCTTGCTAACAGTCTCGCAAGGCGGAATTATTGACAGTGATTCCCAACCTGTAGAGGGAGAGAGACCCTCTACGCGAGGTACTGTTATATTGAACGGTTCTCAAACTTCTTGTTTATTTGACACGGGGCTTTCTTATGATTGCATTGTTGCTAGACACCTGGTTAAACCCGGTCAAGAGACAGGAGAGACCGTCGAACTTTGTGGAGTTCTTAAGAGTGAGGCACCTACAGCGCTTCCCATCACATTGGTGGAGATACACTCTGACTTTTTCAGAGGTGTGATCAAAGCGGCTGTTATGGATGACCCCATCTACCCAGTCATACTTGGCGGTAGATACGTGTTTATTGGGAAACCGGAAGAGCCGATTGTGGCAGCAGTAAGTACAAGAGGGCAAACCAAGAAGGAACGGGAGCCTGCGCCTAATTTGTTACCTATGGAACTTAAAGAAGCGCAACAAAAGGACCCTACTTTGGCACCCTGCTTTAGGAAACTGCCCATGGCTAAGGAACCCAGACAGCACGGGGACATTTTTTCTAAGGATGGCGTACTTTATCGCAGAACTGGCAAGCCTGACCAAGGTTACAACCAGCTCCTAGTACCGAAACAGTACAGAAGCCAAATCCTAAAAATGGGGCACTCTCTTCCCTTCAGCGGACATATGGGACAGAACGCCACAAACCAACGGATAACCACTCATTATTGGTGGCCAGGAGTAAATACTGATATTATCAGATATGTCGAATCCTGTGCCCAGTGCCAACGTGTGCCACCCAAGCAACGGGCACCCCCAGTCTCTTTGGGTGAAATGCCAATAGTGGGAACACCATTCGAACGGGTTGTGATCGACATTTTAGGACCCCTAGAAAGGACTAAAAGAAGGAACAGGTTTATCCTCACCTTAGTCGACACATGCACTTTATGGGCAGAAGCTATCCCGCCAACATGCGCAGATGCCAAGCATGTCGCAGAAGCCCTCGTGCAGATTTTCACTCGGTTGGGATTCCCTCAGCAAGTGCTGACGGATAACGGATCTCCATACCGGAACCTGTTGATGAATGAGATCGTGAAGATCTTGAGGAACCAACACATCTACATAAAGCCTTATACTCCGGCCGGAAATTGGCTCGTGGAACGTGTTAACGGAAACCTCAACATGATGCTAAGTAAACTGGCACAAGTGAAACCTGAAGATTCGGATCTTTGTATTCCTGCAGCTTTATTTAGCTACAGAGAATCTCCTCATACTTCCACAGGATTTCCGCCAGCAACGCTTTTATTTGGCAGACCCATTAAGGGCCCGCTTGAAGCCTTACTTTGGTCGCTGACAGACCAGAAGGCTGGTGAGACAGTTGTCTCAGCAAGTAAATATGTGTCGGTTTTAAAGGAAAGGTTGAAACTAGGATGCGACCTAGCAACGACTAACTTTAAGCGAGCACGCACAAAGCACGCTAACCGATACAGGAAAGTCGCGAAAGAGAGAGAACTGGAAGCAGGAGAGAAAGTTTTGGTGTTACTCCCTACCGTGAACAACCAACTGAGGATCGGATGGCAAGGGCCGTTTACCGTCCTGAAAAAGATTTCTAAGGCTAACTACCAGATCTCTATTGAAGGAAAGGAGAAAGTTTTCCATTTAAATCTGTTAAAGAGATACTTGGAAAGACCGGGGCCGACCTCCGAACATCTCCTGACGATCGCCAAAATTGACGAAGATGACGTTAGTGGCAGGGAAATTCCACTGCAAGCACACATAATCTTTCAAAAATGTCAAAAGCGGCGACGCTCTTTCAAGCGCGCATGGGAGACATTCCAGAGAAAGGAAACTTTGGGAGTAGATTTGAGTAGGAATTTGACAGAGACGGAGGGGGGAGATGAGAGGGAAGAGGACAGCCACCCTGAAGCTACGGATATAGGAAATTTATTTCCATAACGTAGACATGGGGTGCTTCCATATCTTAAAGGGGGGACGTTCTGTCGCATAGAGATTTATGATCAATAAATTTTCTATATTTCCTTTCTTTTTCTACCCGTGCCCTCCACCTTATTATCGCTCTTTTATCCTTTTCCTGTGTTTTTCGCATTCGTACGTTTGCGACTATAAACATTACTATTTTCCCATTTAAACTTTCGCCTGTTTCTTTTCTCATTTAGAAACGCACACGCATGTTATTATATAACGTGTCAGTCGCTGCAGTCAGACGAGATGTGTGATTATGTTTCATACTCAGACATAGGAGCAGACTTTTGGTCTAGCATTTTCACCTGACACGAAAGTTTCTCCGGCGTGAGGTGTGATAACCGACATCTGCACGGCGCAGAATGAGACATTTGTCTGGTATTTTCCTCTTTCACGGCACTCTCAGACAGTTTCGTAGCGTGAGGTGTCTAAGACGCGTTTGGCATGTTATGTCCAGCGTCTAAGGTACGTAGATGTTAGAAAAGGGGAGAGATTGGGGTTTTGGAAATAGTGGGATCTTTTGTCTGGTTTAAGATATTAACCAGAGTTTGAAACTAGATTTTCATTCGTACTCCTAAATCTGCAGTAGACAGATCGCCAGGCTAGAAGAATATCTTGTGTATTGAAAAGTCTTTAGTTTCTTGGCAGTCTTTGCCGAGTTCTAGACTACCATGATATTGAATGATTCTAGTTCGTGGTATTAATCTGTAGTTCTGTGCGGAGGTAAATATTATATATTAGATATCTAGTATTTTGTGAAGTGTTTAAAGTGTTGAATCGCTTATTTTTCACTAGTTCTTTTGTGCAGAGAGAATAAAAATATAGTCTGTATTATTTTCTAGTGACGTGTTTCAGTGGAAAGCAGAATAAATTATATTTCTAGCTTAAAATCATGCAGCTATAAATGAATTTGATTTTACTGCTAAATAATCAGACGAGAATATATTTTAAAATTAACTTATAACTGAAATGCTACATCAGTGAGTATTGGCGGGATACGTATGTATTCCTAATTCATGATGATTGATTTTATGAATATAACTTATTTCACGGGAAGTTTTAAGTGCTAAGTCAAGCTGTACGCTTGCAGTTTAAAATGTAAGTTATAACGAGTACATAGTATGTATAATTATCTTATATGTGTTTTTTCCTCTATTTAGTGAAGAAAACTGGGGGTTAACCCAAACTTTGCCAGCGTTAAGTACTGATGAGTAATATCTGAGAAGAACTAAAACATTTTCCTTAAAAGACTTGGTGTAAAATCTTTACAAGAACTTTAAAGGTGAAATGACATAACGGGCCTATTGCGCCAGATTTTATTCTTCCTGAGAAAACTTAAGTACAGTTCAGCCCTTGTGGCAAGTAAACTATTACAAACAGTAACGTTCCGCAAATTATGTCAACTTGTGGTGTGACCAAGAGTTTTTTTTTACCTTTCGATCGAAGTTACAACTGATCCTGTGAGCCCGCTTTGAAAACTAATTCTTACCTGAACTGATAAAGTGATACTAACTTAAAATCTGAACAAAATTATCGTCTGAAGAGGACGCTCCCCGGACAAATTGGATAAAACCAAGATCTGCAGAGCTGGGTATCCGCTTCATCAAGCGATAAAACAGGACTGTGGGCATACCTTGAGGGATAAGATCATACTGTGGGTCTATCATTCTTGTAGCATTTTTATTGACTTTTTTTTTTGGACTATTTGTATATGCTTTGATGTAATTTTATGTGTTGTGATGGAATTTTCTGATAATTAAAAATTCCCTTGAACTTAATCAGTGTGTCGTGTCAGCTCGTTCCCAAATATCTATATAATCATTGTTATAGTTTTCCCATGTGTGTGTGTCTACATGTCGTCAATTGTGTGTGTGTGTGTGCACGTGAGTGGTAATATATATATATATATATATATATATATATATATATATATATATATATATATATATATATATATATTAATATATATAGTTTATAGACTGTCTGACTCCTCTGGATCTGTTGTAGAAGATAGGCGGAGAGAGAGAGAGAAGATTCTCGCTTTCCGGGACAGCCTCTATAAATTTCTACCATCTCACTCGTGGAAATCTATTTCTACTATCATCTCTCACTGTGGCTATCACTCATTCTAATCTATTCAGAAGGGACCAACCCAAGTCTTAATTCCCCTATCAGAAATCTACGACAGCACTGAAACAACCAGATATAAAACAAAACTGTCTAACTGACGTCAAAAATAAATATCAACAGTTACTGACAGAAAGCATGGAGCAGTATAGAAGAGAAAACCCAGAAGAAAAAGTAACCACAAAATGGGAATGCTTATAAACAAGCATACAATCAGCAAATACAAATTTACCTAAAAAGGAGCCTAAGAAAAATCAAATTTGGATGATAGATGACATCTTGAGTAAAATGGCAGAAAGAAAGAAAGCAAAAAACACTCCAGAATATAAAACAATAGACAATGACTTACGTACTATGTGTAGACAAGCAAAAGAACGGTGGATAGAAACAAAATGCAAGGAAATAGAAGACTTGGAAGCAAAGCACATGACAAGAGATATGCATGAAGAAATAAAGAAATTATCAAATAGGTCGCGGTTTGCACAAGGAGGTAGAGAATGCCATACATACGATAAAAAAGGAAAATCAGCAGGCACGGATAACATAAAAATTGAAATGATAGAAGCGCTGGAGAGTGTCGTAAATTTATTTTGAGAGAAAAGAGTCGTAGAAATAGTGGTCCGGTTTAGAGTGGAAAATGATGATGGAAAGCTCAGTGATAGAAAATATAGAGATTCAATAGTTGCTTCACAGCGAGCTGGAGGAGAGTAAAGACAGACTTATTTACGACAAATCGTTTCTCTCAATCTTCTCTTTCACTCTCCTGGTCAAACAATTAGTTGCCAGTTTTCCAGACCCGCATCTGCGCGCACACCGATTTGGTGTTTTTTCACACACACAGGCGACGTTGATACAAACTATATTAAACGAATAAGGGGAAAAGTTGGGCTTTGGGTATATCCAACACACAGAACTAAATGAGTTTATGTGATTTTATTCACTTTAAACATCAATCACTAAAAATATCAGATATTACATAAATTATCATAAGTACACAAATGCAAATAACAAGTTTGGAAGGGGTGAAGAAGATTGGTATCGACTAAGCCCTTCCCGCTTATTAGACAAAGATAAACCCAGTCCAAAGATAGATAATATCAGGAACATAGGTACGTTAACCTAACAGTGAAGTTAATTACTCTGAAAGAGGTGTTACAAAATTAGGTATAGGTGATAGAAAAAAAACCTGTTCTTCCCAGCTGTTCTTCCCTTTACTAAGCAAATGGAAAGGAGGTGGTTTTTAAACAGAGTTAACAAATTATCAACTATCCCACTTAAAGGAACAATGTAGGGTATACAGAAAAGATATATATTACCAGGTAAGCAAGTTAACAAAATGGTCACACAAAAGAATTAATTTCCTGTCATTCATACACGCGCTAGCAAAGGCCTTCACTCATCTTGCTCTCACTCACCGATTGTGAAAAAAATCTTGCACTCCATAAAATAACACAACAGCAGTTACACCTCAAACTAAATGTATGAGTGTTTGTTCAAGTTCTAGCCCCAGATTAGCGGGTAGGCGGTCAGCACCTAAAAGGATCCCGTAATCGCTGGAAAATGAATCTGTAGTTGTGTCTCTTTTCTTAATAACAGTTTCTATGGGAGGGCACGGTCTCTGATACCGGGGTGAGGATGGTGTGGTCTATTTGACTATGCCGCTGATAATAAAATTCTTACGCGTGCTGGTACACTTTATCCGTGAGGTATGGTTTAAGTCCAGTGAGAAAACTAGTCACATCACTGTTCAGGAAATTATGAATTATCTCTCTGTGTCAGTAAACTAACAAAGCTCGGGCCAGTGTTCTTCTTCCCGTTACGACTTAAGTTGTTTGATGGTGCGTTAAATTTGTCTTTGGGTGTGCTTTCTTTGCTATAAGTTAGATAGCGGAATTCCAAACATAGAATCGCCTCAAAGATTAAAAAATTTACACAGTCTCAACAAGTTCTGTGTCAGGGGAACGCTACACACTGTTTATGCTTTGCCTTGCTTAGATTGATTTCTTTATTGCTTTCTTAATGCTGGGATCGCACAGGTTACGATCACTCTGTATGAAAGAAAAAAAAAGACAAGTAATATACCGAAAACAAATAACCTTCTAAAGCGCGATGAATTTCCCGTTAAGCCTATAATACACTCGAGTATTTAATTATGTATTTAATAAACACTGCGCGAATTCTAGTGGTTAAAAACCCACATCTATAAAACTAGGACTTAACTGAATTTATTAATTATAAATTCCGTCGCGACTTTAAAAGTTAATTTAAGCATCTATTATCTTTTGAAATAATATAATAGATAGATCATTATATTTACCACTGGAACTATTGAGATGGTTTAATTTAATAGATTTAAATTAACACAAAATCCATTGAAATAGAATGACTGAACTAGACCACTGATCACTTTACACAATATATATTACCGCTCTGCACAGAATAGAAAACACTGCAAATATATATATAAAATCCAGGGGAAAATCTATAACAAGATTTCAATAAAGCTAGTGCTTCTGTAAAGGTCTGGCTAGCGAGTGATAACGTGTCTAGTTCTAATGGTCTATTTAGCTAAAATGGAATGTAAGTTGAGTGGGACATGATAAACTTGACAACTTATTTGATCTCACGAACTTTTGGGGATCTGGCCGCCAAATCAAGAGAAGAAACCGCACCCTGGTCTTCGTATCTCCGTTCGCTGCTACCCGTTTCGCTTTCCCCCGTTCGCTCGGTTCCTCGTTTGACACCGAGACGCGAAAATAGCGGCAAGCAACTGCGTCTCGTAGCAGGGACCACTACTGTCTTTGATAGCGCCGATAGTCTCCCCTAAATCCCTCGGTCTGACTCTTTGATCTCGTGCCGCCTACTAAATGAGTCCCGGTGGAATGAGTTCTGGCAAACGAAAAGTTACAACAAATGTTCAGGGGTTCTAATGTTATGAAAAGCTAAAAGTCCCTTTAAATCATCCATCATATCAGGGAGAATTCACTTGTCAAACTAGACGTACGTCACAATCGTCCCCACTTTTAGACATGAAACCATTTTTCATGTTTCATTTTTTGACAATGGAGGTGACCTGATTGGTGATTTTAGGATGAGTGGTATCTTCAGTTTGCTCTTCTTCCTCTGTAGACCAGTTTCTACTCAGGAAATCAGCCCCGACATTCTGTCTTCCCGGAATATATTCCACTTTGAAAGAATAAACGCTTAAAAGGAGGGCCCAACGCATGATCCTAGCGTTAAATTCTTTATTGGCACCAAGAAATGCTAACGGAGCGTGGTCTGTTTGCACCGTGAAAGATGTACCATAAAGAAACTCATGATGGCGTCTGATACCGTCAATCAGAGCAAGACATTCCCTTTCAACTACGCTGTAGTTCCGTTCCGCTTTATTTAATTTCCGACTGCCATAGGCAACTGGAAATAGCATGTTCAGGTCACTGTCATCGGCTTGAAGCAGTGTTGACCCGATGCCCTGACCTGACGCGTCGACTCTCAGTACAAAAGGTTTCTTGAGGTCAGGCAACCTCAAGATGGGGTATGCAGACAACTGTCCTTTCAAAGTGCTATACGCGTGTTCGCACTTTTGATCCCATATGACCTTATCAGGACAACCTTTCTTTGTGAGGTCAGTCAGCGGTGCCGTCAGTCCGTTGAAGTTCTGGATGTACTTCTGATAGTATGCACATAGCGATATGAAGGAACGTACGTCTTTCTTCGTTCGGGGTCTTTTTGCTGCCACTATTTTCTCCACGTTCTTCTTAATAGGCCAACTGCATCCGTGAGAAATAGTGTGCCCCAGGAAGTCTAACTGTTCAAACCCGATGAGACATTTGCTAGGTCTGGCTGTAAGACCCGTTTCCTGTAGTCTCCTGAGGAGCATAGCAACCGTAGCAATATGTTCTTCATAGGTTTCCGATGCAATTAAGATGTCATCCATGAAATTATGGATATGGGGACTTTGCAAAGGTTGTAGAAGCTTCCTCATCATCCTGGTGAACACTCCTGGTGCGTTATGCAAACCGAACGGCATCACGTTAAATGTGTAATGTCCTTCACTAGTGCTGAAAGCTAACAAAGGTTTAATTTCCTCCTTGACTGGTATTTGATAATAACCTTTGCTGAGGTCAATCTTGGAGAAGATCTTTGCTTTGCTGAGCTTGGTGAACAACTCAGAAACAGTTTGGAGAGGTTCGGGCTGGAATTCCGTTACAGCGTTTAGCAACCTGTAATCAATGCACAGCCGAACTTCCTTATTGGGCTTCTGCAACAGCACTACACTCGAGCTGTAAGGAGATGTAGACTCACTGATAATTCCTGCCTGACGCAGCTTGTCTATTTCTCCGCGAAGTGCATCAGCTTTAGCGTACGGGATGGGGTAAACTCTGGTTTGAACAGGGGTCTCGTTTTGTTAATTTCATATCAAATTCAATGAGATTTGTTCGACCAGGTACATCCGTTAAGACTGCACTGTACTGTTTTAGTAGAGCCCTGGTTTCTGTTTGTTGTTCTGGTGAGAGATTGTCGCCGAACTTGACATCTTTAAAGGATTCTGTGGGTTGCAATGGATACTCCATGCAACCATCATCATCTTCCTCGTCTTCCGTTGCTATGGCGACAGCCAGGAGATGCTCGGAGGATGGCACGGTCTTTCCAAATATTTCTTTAGCAGATTTATGTGGAAGACCTTCTCCTTTCCTTTGATGGAGATCTTGTAGTTGGTACGTGAGATCTTTTTAAGGACGGTAAACGGTCCTTGCCATCCGATGCGAAGTTTATTGCTTCCGGTTGGAAGTAGCAATAGGACTTTCTCCCCTGGTTGTAGTTCTCTCTCTTTTGCAGCTTTGTTGTATCTTTTAGTAATTTTAGCGCGGGCTTTCTTAAGGTTGGTAGTAGCTAGATCCCATCCTAGCTTTAGCCTTTCCTTAAGCTCAGATACATACTTGCTTGCAGAGACGACTGTCTCGTCAGCCTTCTGGTCTGTCAGGGACCGAAGTAAGGCTTCTAGTGGCCCCTTAATAGGTCTGCCAAATAAAAAGTGTAGCTGGCGCAAAACCCGTAGACGCTTGGGGTACCTCTCGGTAGGCGAATAAGGCAGCCGATATATATTGGTCCCAGTCTTCCGGTTTCTCCTGACCCAGCTTACGTAACATCATGGTGAGGGTACCGTTAAAACGTTCCACGAGCCCATTTCCGGCCGGATGGTAGGGACTTGTGTGGATATGTTTGCCCTCAAGATCTTAAAGATCTCCTCCATTAACAGGCTACGGAATTGGGATCCATTGTCCGTCAAAACTTGTTGAGGGAATCCCAACCGACCCCCCCCCCCCCCCCCCCCCCCCCCCCCCCCCCCCCCCCCCCCCCCCTGTAAAAATTTGCACAAGGGCTTCTGCGACATGCTTGGAATTAGTGCATGGTAGCGGTACGGCTTCGGCCCACATAGTGCAAGTGTCAACTAAGGTCAGGATGAACCTGTTCCTTCTTTTGGTCTTTTCCAGAGGACCAATAATGTCGACAGCAACCCGTTCAAATGGAGTCCCTACTATTGGCATTTGCCCCATAGGTACTGGGGGTGTCAAGTGCTTGGGTGCTACCCGTTGGCACTGGGCGCAGGATTTCACATACCTGACAATGTCAGAGTTCATTCCTGGCCACCAATAGTGGTTTTTTTATTCGCTGAATAGTGGCGTTTTGTCCCATGTGTCCGCTAAAGGGAAGAGAGTGTCCCATTTCTAAGATCTGGTTTCTGTACTGCGTCGGTACTAGGAGCTGGTTATTCCCCGTGTCCGGGTTGCCCGTTCTACGATACAATACACCATCCTTAGAAAAAAATGTCTCCGTTGTGTCTGGGGTCCTTAGCCATGGGCAGTTTTTTAAAGCAGGGCGCCAGAGTAGGGTCCTTTTGTTGCGCCTCCTTCAGTTCATTCGGCAACAAGTTTGGCGCAGGCTCCCTCTCCTTCTTGGCTTGCCCTCTTGTGGTTACCGCTGCCACAATCGGCTCCTTAGGTCTCCCAATGAACACATATCTACATCCCAGGATAACTGGGTAGATCGGATCATCCATTATGGCCGCTTTAATAACTCCTCTGACAAAGTCAGAGTGTATTTCTACCAGTGCGATAGGAAGCGTCCTGGGTGCATCACTCCTGAAAACTCCACTAAGTTTGACGGTTTCCTCTGTCTCCTGACCGGGTTTGACTAGGTGCCTAGCGACAATACAATCAAAACTTAATCCAGTGTCAAAAAGACAAGTAGTAGAGGTACCGTTCAAAATTACAGTTCCTCGAGTTGAGGGTCGGTCCCCCTCAGGTTGAGAATCACTGACATTGACTCTACCTTTCGAGGCTGTATGCAAACATCCAATGCGGTTTGCACCTGTTTGTTTGCCCTGATCAGACGTTCCTGGTGTAGGGGTCTTCCCTTTTCCTTGACCTTGGTGGCCGTGCTGCCACGTAGGCTTGTTGGGTTGATCAGAATTAGTGTTGGGGGGGGGGGGGGGGTATCGGGTTTTGTAGAATTTCGGTTTTTCCTGGGGGGTTTCTGGGTATTGTTATCTCGTTGGTTATAATGTTGAGAGGAAGTGGAAGAATAGGATGCCTGCTCTAGATTCTGTTTTCGAGATGGCTCATCGGTGGGTTTACGTTTAGTGCTGGGAAGTTCGGCCATTGCATTGCTATAGCGTTCGGCTTTATTGAGTATGTCTTCAAGCCTGACTGCCCCCTGTTCCGCCAAAAATCTACGTGTTTCATTCGACAAAGTGGATTTTATCTGCTCCACAAGAACAAGTTCGAGGAGTCCCTCATATGAAAGAGGTAGGTCAGATAATTCAATGCACTTTGTCAGATAACCCGTGAGACGTGAAGAGAACTGGGGAAATGTTTCCGTGCTCTCTTTTCGGCTGTTTCTGAACAACTGCAGAAACTTTCGGGCAGTCATCTCAAACTGCTGTAGTAAGGCCTTTTTCAACATGTCGTAATCATGTTGATTCGGTCCCAGCTTTGTGTACACGTCATAAGCATTGCCTTTCAGTGACGTTGAAAGTTTGAGCGCCCAGCGGGTACTCTCTAACCCATAAAGATTCGCGAGTCTCTCGAATTTTTCTAGGTAGCTGTCAATTTTTTCGTTAGGGCTAGGAAAAGATTCTAAAGAAAACGACATAGCAGTTAATTGGGCAGATTGAGTACTGGAGAGGTCCATTGATTGAGACTGGGGCGAAGACGGCTCTCCGTTAGTCGAAGTAGAGGCGCCCCGACTCTCTAGAGCCTTAAGCGCCAGTTGATGCTGTCTTTCCTTGTCTCTCTCTCTCTCTCTGCGAGTTTCCATCTCTGCTTCAATTTTCATCTGTTCCAAAAGACGTTCTGTCGCTTCTTTCTTATCTGCCCTCTCCTGGGCTTCTCTCCTCTCTGTTCTTTCTTTCTCTTCCTTCCTCTCAGCTTCTGCTCTCTGTTGCTCCGCCTTCCTCTCAGCTTCGGCTCTCTGTTGCTCCGCCTTCCTCTCAGCTTCGGCTCTCTGTTGCTCCGCGTCATATATTTCCAATTCCTGGTTAATAAACGCGTTTGCAGCTTCTGCATCTAATCCTGCCTCTTTCGCTTCCAGCCTCAAGATGGACCTCATCTTTATCCTCTCTGCCATTGTTAAAGAATAAGATGAAGTATTCCTAGAGAACTAGTAAGAAGCAACGCGAAAGGGAGGAACTCTGAACCGCTACGAGAAAAAAACACAAGTATAAATTTACCTGAGTTACCTCCTACCTGTACTGTGCAAACTTATCGCTGCTATTATCTGGCAATTAAGGCTCTAAACGCAAGCGACTATGCCACTAAATGGTAAGTTACACTGGAAAAGAATCTACTTTTACTAACAGTCGAGAAAAATTTATATTAAAACAATTTAAAAGAAAAAAAAAATTTTCCACTAAATTTTTAATCTCTGACAACAAACTCCGTCCCTAAAGTCAATTATTGAGATGAGACGTTGTTAACTTAATTTATCAAAATCAGAACAATCCGTCTTTAGCTAAGCTCAACTCTTTTTAACTTCAAAAACCTTAGTGACTGTAAAACAATCACGCAATCCCAGCAACTCTTATAAAGAAAGAAATTGAATTATCTCCGCCAGAGGATAATTATAATAGCAAATATATTTGTTTATCTGTACTTTCTACTGCTGTGGAGAGAAAACAACCTGTAAATATGCTGTGTGGACAACCCAAATACTTAAAGAACGTTTGTCTAGGGGTGTAATTATTTATTTATTTCCCTAATTCACAAAGACAGATCATTCCCACTCTACCTAGTTAGACCCAAACTAAATCAGACTCAAAATATCTTTATCCCGGCTATGCGATTGCCTCAAATGTAGCTCAAGATCCCAGAACCAGCCCACAAATATGTGTGCATCAAATGTATCTCAAAATTATCCCGGCGAGCCGGCCAAATATTGTCGTAAATTTATTTTGAGAGAAAAGAGTCTTAGAAATAGTGGTCCGGTTTAGAGTGAAAAATGATGATGGAAAGCTCAGTGATAGAAAATATAGAGATTCAATAGTTGCTTCACAGCGAGCTGGAGGAGAGTAAAGACAGACTTATTTACGACAAATCGTTTCTCTCAATCTTCTCTTTCACTCTCCTGGTCAAACAATTAGTTGCCAGTTTTCCAGACCCGCATCTGCGCGCACACCGATTTGGTGTTTTTTCACACACACAGGCGACATTGATACAAACTATATTAAACGAATAAGGGGAAAAGTTGGGCTTTGGGTATATCCAACACACAGAACTAAATGAGTTTATGTGATTTTATTCACTTTAAACATCAATCACTAAAAATATCAGATATTACATAAATTATCATAAGTACACAAATGCAAATAACAAGTTTGGAAGGGGTGAAGAAGATTGGTATCGACTAAGCCCTTCCCGCTTATTAGACAAAGATAAACCCAGTCCAAAGATAGATAATATCAGGAACATAGGTACGTTAACCTAACAGTGAAGTTAATTACTCTGAAAGAGGTGTTACAAAGTTAGGTATAAGTGATAGAAAAAAACCTGTTCTTCCCAGCTGTTCTTCCCTTTACTAAGCGAATGGAAAGGAGGTGGTTTTTAAACAGAGTTAACAAATTATCAACTATCCCACTTAAAGGAACAATGTAGGGTATACAGAAAAGATATATATTACCAGGTAAGCAAGTTAACAAAATGGTCACACAAAAGAATTAATTTCCTGTCATTCATACACGCGCTAGCAAAGGCCTTCACTCATCTTGCTCTCACTTACCGATTGTGAAAAAAATCTTGCACTCCATAGAATAACACAACAGCAGTTACACCTCAAACTAAATGTATGAGTGTTTGTTCAAGTTCTAGCCCCAGATTAGCGGGTAGGCGGTCAGCACCTAAAAGGATCCCGTAATCGCTGGAAAATGAATCTGTAGTTGTGTCTCTTTTCTTAATAACAGTTTCTATGGGAGGGCACGGTCTCTGATACCGGGGTGAGGATGGTGTGGTCTATTTGACTATGCCGCTGATAATAAAATTCTTACGCGTGCTGGTACACTTTATCCGTGAGGTATGGTTTAAGTCCAGTGAGAAAACTAGTCACATCACTGTTCAGGAAATTATGAATTATCTCTCTGTGTCAGTAAACTAACAAAGCTCGGGCCAGTGTTCTTCTTCCCGTTACGACTTAAGTTGTTTGATGGTGCGTTAAATTTGTCTTTGGGTGTGCTTTCTTTGCTATAAGTTAGATAGCGGAATTCCAAACATAGAATCGCCTCAAAGATTAAAAAATTTACACAGTCTCAACAAGTTCTGCGTCAGGGGAACGCTACACACTGTTTATGCTTTGCCTTGCTTAGATTGATTTCTTTATTGCTTTCTTAATGCTGGGATCGCACAGGTTACGATCACTCTGTATGAAAGAAAAAAAAAAGACAAGTAATATACCGAAAACAAATAACCTTCTAAAGCGCGATGAATTTCCCGTTAAGCCTATAATACACTCGAGTATTTAATTATGTATTTAATAAACACTGCGCGAGTTCTAGTGGTTAAATCACACATCTATAAAACTAGGACTTAACTGAATTTATTAATTATAAATTCCTTCGCGACTTTAAAAGTTAATTTAAGCATCTATTATCTTTTGAAATAATATAATAGATAGATCATTATATTTACCACTGGAACTATTGAGATGGTTTAATTTAATAGATTTAAATTAACACAAAATCCATTGAAATAGAATGACTGAACTAGACCACTGATCACTTTACACAATATATATTACCGCTCTGCACAGAATAGAAAACACTGCAAATATATATATAAAATCCAGGGGAAAATCTATAACAAGATTTCAATAAAGCTAGTGCTTCTGTAAAGGTCTGGTCAGCGAGTGATAACGTGTCTAGTTCTAATGGTCTATTTAGCTAAAATGGAATGTAAGTTGAGTGGGACATGATAAACTTGACAACTTATTTGATCTCACGAACTTTTGGGGATCTGGCCGCCAAATCAAGAGAAGAAACCGCACCCTGGTCTTCGTATCTCCGTTCGCTGCTACCCGTTTCGCTTTCCCCCGTTCGCTCGGTTCCTCGTTTGACACCGAGACGCGAAAATAGCGGCAAGCAACTGCGTCTCGTAGCAGGGACCACTACTGTCTTTGATAGCGCCGATAGTCTCCCCTAAATCCCTCGGTCTGACTCTTTGATCTCGTGCCGCCTACTAAATGAGTCCCGGTGGAATGAGTTCTGGCAAACGAAAAGTTACAACAAATGTTCAGGGGTTCTAATGTTATGAAAAGCTAAAAGTCCCTTTAAATCATCCATCATATCAGGGAGAATTCACTTGTCAAACTAGACGTACGTCACAGAGAGCTTTGGTATAGATACAATCACTGATCTATGCAACGATATATACAATACAGGATATATACCACACGACATGAAGACATCAGTTTTTGTAACGTTGCCCAAAAAACCTAATGCAACAGAATGTTCAGACTTCAGAACAATTAGCCTGATGAGTCATGCAATTAAGATACTGCTCAAAATCATACAGGAAAGAATAAAAAGTAAAGTAGACAGCGAAATCCAAGAAGAACAGTTTGGTTTTAGACGGAAAGGGAGAGGCAATATTTTGCCTAAACATATTAGCAGAAAAATATACAGAGGTCCAAAAAAGTATGTACTTCATTGACTATAAGAAGGCTTTTGACAGAGTCCATCACGAGAAAATAATTGAATGCCTCGAAGACATAGGTATTGATGGAAAAGATATAAGAATACTCAGTAACCTTTATTGGGAGCAAACTGCCACAGTAAGATCTGGAAGGAATTATTCACCATACATAGACATAAAAAGAGGTGTCAGACAAGGTTGTGTGCTGTCCCCCTGCCTATTTAATCTATACACCGAAACAATTTTCAAACAGATACAGGAAATACCAGGACTGAACATCAGTGGAAGGTCAATAAACAACCTTAGATATGCAGATGATACCGTGTTGTTAGCTGAAAGCGAACAGGAGTTACAAGAACTAGTGAAGCAAGTGAACAGTATAAGTCAGGAATATGGACTCGACATTAATATTGAGAAAACAAAAACTATGATAATTAGCAAAACATACGATAAACCCACATTAAAGATAAGCGTAAATGGGAAAATCCTGGAACAAGTCAAGAGCTACGTATATCTTGGTCATATAATAACAGAAGATGGCAGATGTGAAACAGAAATCAAGAAGAGAATAGGAATGGCCAAAGCTACATTCAACAACATGAAACATATAACTGACATCTAAACAGTTATCTCACAAATTAAAACTGAGAATCATAAAGTGTTATATATATTCTGCATTTCTGTATGGTGCAGAAACATGGACGATGAATAAGCATTTGGAGGAAAGAATTGAGGCTCTTGAAATGTGGATATATAGAAGAATGGGGCGTATCTCACGGAAAGAGAAGAAACAAATAAGGAGGTCCTAGAAAATCTAGGTATGAAAAGAGAACTAATGACGGAGATCAACGTTCGGCAGCTAAAATACTTTGGCCACATAAAAAGGCATAACACCTTCAGAAGACCATAATAGAAGGGCGAGGTGAAGGCAAGCGTGCAAAGTGAAGACAGCGCTATAAGTGGGAAGATAACATCAAGAGATGGACAGGAAAGAGTCTATCAGAGTGCACCACCAAGACAAGAGACAGAAGACGTTGGGGATCCATTACAGCCAACCTTCGTTGTGGAGATGGCAGCTGATGATGATGAGCAGGCGTTAGACATAAATAAAGTGGGAAACCCGAGGAGGCGTGTGACTTGTAAACAAATAATAAAGAAAGGTAAATGGTTGGCACTTGTAAGAGGGAAATAAAACAGATAGATAGAAAGATAGATAGATAGATAGATAGATAGATAGATAGATAGATAGATAGATAGATAGATAGATAGATAGATAGATAGATAGATAGATAGATAGATAGATAGATAGATAGATAGATAGATAGATAGATAGATGTTTGCCTGCATGCATGCGAGAGCTCAGTAGCGGGAGCTAGCGTTTTCCATACATGCACCTACATCTCTCACTTAACCCCTACCCCTTCAAGAATGCCCTACGGTCTAGAGCACATGCCTACGGTTTCAAGAAAAAAAAAAATTACTAAATGTTAGTAGCCACTTAATAACAGATGTGGTCTGCCTGCACACAACAGCTTTACGCCGCTAGACCCGAGCATAAGGTCTGAAGAAAAAAGAAATCAAAGCTAGCAATGGTGGCAGCAAAAACTTATTCATTCTCTCACGCGACTTTCTGAAGTTAAAACATCTCCCACAAAAATGAACCACAGGTGGCTGCGCGTGCTGGCTAACCGTGAGAACGAACTTCATATTCCCCCTGTTTCTTTTATTATTCTGCGTTTCGGGTGGATTTCTTTTCAGTTTCCCCGCTCTCGTGCCCCTGGCTTTGACGTTTGCGCGTGACAGAAGCTCCGGTCACTATACAAGAAAATGTTATAGGTTGTTTGGCCTCACATATTGTGTGTATGTTATTTTAAAACACATACATTTTCGTGCCCGCTGAACACTGAGGAGATTCGGGCAGTGCTGGAGTAGGTAGCAGTCCATTTCAGAATTAGCCCTTTTCAGGGCTTTATCGTGCTAACAGGTAGATACTGTTAGTCCTTTCCAGGACTCAGTAGTTATAAACGTTGCACGAAAGTCATAACATGGGCAGGACACTTTGGAATCGCCACGTAGTGTCTTTATGTTAAATTATAAATTGCACAACATAAATTCTGCTATAATTTAATGAGGAATGCCCCGAACCGGATATTTCTTTTGAGATTTGAACAGCGACTACAAATACGTGTAATTATGGCAGTGGGAAATCATTGTTTTTGTTATTTGGAGAGGAAATTATAATTTTTGTCGGTAAATTCGCACGAAAGTTTACAAGAGAAGAAATGAACACAGGCGCCGACCTCTGAGAAAACAAGGGCTAGACCTGAGATTAGTTATATAGGCCCGTCTCAGATACAGTTCCTTACGTCCCTAAATCACCTCAAAATCTGACAGAGCTGAGAAGATATCTACAGGGCTGACTCTTATAGTTACAAGTCTTAACCCCTAACACAACAAGATAATCGAGAAGAAGCCACATCTTGACCGCTATTGTGAGCGATTTGTGGATCGAAGCTTCAAACAGCCGCACTTTGTCTGAGGGTTCAACTAGTGGTAAAAAATGTGACACAATTTTGGAAATTGTGAACTGTTTATTAGTGGATCAACACTGTTCTTGGCATAAGCATTGCGTCTTCAATGTCCATATGTTTTAACGACAGAGGGAAGTCAGCTACTACAACGTATCAAGCAAGTTAAGTACAACTTAACGCGAAACCACAAACCAAGACATCCTAGCTAATAACATGATGAAAACCACCAATCAGTGACAATATATTTTTAAAAATTGTGTTAAATTTTGAAAGATATTAATATACCAAGGTGCTAATGTTTTTTACTATACATCATTAATCAATAAAGTACATTGATTTGTTTATAACTGCAGTTATTAAATTATTTAAATTTCCAGTTATAATTTTGTTGTGTGTTCAAAGAGATATTAATAATTTAAAATTGGTAGAGAATAAATACGAAAAATATATATATAAATTATAACTGGAGAATAGGATAGGCCTAGCGAGAAGGTAACTTACTTCACAGTTGTCATCTAGAACTGTGCAGTTAACTACTTGACTTGTCCTGTACCATCCCTACCACTAGTTCACCAGTTCTCTTCTCCAATTCTGGGAACTATATTTTTATTTTATCCAACATCCATCTCGCTACAACGACCTATCGATCCTTTTCAGACTAAGTCCTTTTTAGGGCTTCATCATGCTAGCTAATAGAAGCCAGCAGTCCTTTCTGGACTTAGTCTTTATCAATGCTGCATGAGCTTGCGATCCTTTTCAAAACTAGTGCTTTTTAGACTTCATCATGCTATCTGATTTTGAAACTAGTAGTCCTTTTCAGGGCTTAGTTTTTACCACCATATTTCAGTTGACAGAGTTCACTTATTTTTGAATGACCACTGCACTCTCATATAACCGATGGACTTCGGTCTAGGTTGAAATATACGTGCCTTGTCACAAGAAAACGAACTTCAGGGAAAACAAAAAATACCTCACGGATTTCTGAGATCCTTGCTGCTAAGCAATTTTTCTGAGCTTGGGACTAGATGTGATGATCCTTTAAATGTAACCAGCCTGGAGAACCTGAAGCTCACGATTTAACTCAAAACGTTTTGGAAAAGCAGAAAAGCCACAGGAAAAGCCTAGATCTACAGTGAGGATAATGCCAAAGAAGTCTTCAACCTGATATTGGCTGCAAAAGAGCGAGAAGCTCAGCAGCCCTAGTTAAACAACAATTCACCAAAATAATATCTATACATCGCTGATACGAGGAGCAGTCAAAAAGTAACTGTTAATGGTTAAGTGGGGGGTGTGTAAATGTGGTTATAAATTACGCTGATAAAGGCGATCAGCATGTGTCGGGCTTACGGATGGCCGACGGGTGTGGATGTATAGATGTTAACTCACGCGAATGTCATGTAGTCCTATTAAGTCACTTGCAACCACACACACCATAGCAAACATCGGAGTCAGTAAACGTTGAACTCCTAGTAACGTTTTACACTGTTTATTACGACACAGCAAACGTAGACATATGGTAACACAGTACATAAGCACATCATGGAACATCAGCAGTTTAACACATTCGTATACAGCATGCACAGTATATAATTAAGCCTATCCCTGGCTTAGAAGTAATATAAATATGTTCTCTATGTCCTCTTTCAATCTACAACAGCGTGCACAGCACATGATCAACAAGCCGCAATAATCCTTGGCTTGGAAGTAATATAAATATGTTCTCTGTGTTCTCTTTCAATCTACAACAGCGTGCACAGCACATGATAAACAAGCCGCAATAATCCTTGGCTTGGAAGTAATATAAATATGTTCTCGATGTTCTCTTTCAATCTACAATAACGTGCATAGCACATGATAAACAAGCCGATAATCCTTGGCTTGGAAGTAATATAATATTCTGGAATTATCACATATTCCTTTTATTCAAAATATATCCTATCCTGTGACACACTGACGAAAAAACTCTAACATCCATTTCGGAGCTCTGCCCGGATTCAACTCTCACGAAAATATATCCCCTGCTCAAAAACCAGCTCATCAAAAATTCATCCATGCGCGAACTCCCTCTCTGAGATGTGAGTAGAGTTCGTCCGCCTTCTACCCCAACCTATCAATAGAATGTTCGACCAGTTTCCTTGTGTTATTTTTTTAAACAAGCTAACAAGCAGGTACAATAGAGCTGTGTTAAAAAATTACTGGGTATACAGCTCCCCACTAAAAAATCATCATCATCATCACCCAGAGCGTGTTTATAAGCGTGTTTACAAAAAACGGACCTGTGCATACAAGTCTTTTAACGCTTAACTCCCTTTAATAAAACTTAACTTAACATACTACACCGACCCCCGGGGGAAAAAATGATATAATCATTTTGTTGTTGTTGAAAAAATACATCAAACAAAAAATTTGAGGTCGATAGAATACTAATATCTACACATAAGGATACACAAGTCATGTTAACAAAAATGAACAAAAGAGGGATAGAAGTAAGTGTAAAGTAAAAAGTGCAGGTGAAGTACAAGAAAAATAAGCAGTAATGAAAGAAAGTAATGCAATAAGAATAAAGAAAAGAATGATATCTCATGGTAAACAATTACATTAAACAATGCATTGTATAAATGAACCCCATTATAGCACAACAGCATACATTACAAAAAACAATGCATATCTAAATCAAAGAACAAATAACTAGCTATCATCTAGAGAGAAAAAAATAGCATAATGCGCATGATAACCAAGTTAATAAGCCCATGGAGTACCAATGATGAACCCATATAATTATCAAAATTACCAATACCTTTATACATAGCTATTCTTGACGCACAATCAAGCGCCGGTAATGAAAAAAAATTACATCACAACCTCAGAAAAACATTTTCTCAATGTACTAATATCGCTATACATAGTTACCCCTAGTGTACAATCAAGCGCCGGGCAAAGAAAAAACATTATAATGTCAGAAAAATACCCTCCTCTCTTGTCTTCATTTTCTTCAAAAGTACAATACCGATATGTATCGCAATGATCAGTTACGTAAAATAGTAGCATCATTACAATTGTCCTACTTTCAACATTACAAAACACAGTAGTATACGAACAATATAGTAATGCAATGGTGCATAAAGATGAACCAACATATTATCATAAAGAGGTTATACCATATTATAATATATTACTCTCTAACATACTGTACTAATACTATCTACTGTCCTAAAGAAGTTACACATCAAGGACAAATTCAGTAATCTTGGAACATCCTGTGAGCACGAAGGTACAAACACATCTAGTGTGGAGTCAAACTGCCGAATGATTTCATAGGAACAGCAAATCTTGAGATAACTACCATTGGTAAACAGCTCAAACAATCAATATAGCAGCTCTGACTCTCATGGAAAAGCATTTGCTGTGAAAAAACACAAATGAAAATCTTTGTTTGGTAAAGGTAAGATTTTATGATAGGTAACAATTAATTTTAATTTAACAAATGTGACCGTGTAAACTTCCGGCCCCTGTATGGCGATAATCAAACCTTCCTCCGTTACACAAAAAAGGGTAACAGAGAAAGTAGCACAGTCTAAACTTGAATCATTAATTGTATAGGGCGATATAAGTGTTCGAGAAACATAGCAGAGTGCAATGATGTATGGAAAAGTCGTGAGTATACACATGATACCTATGTCAAAAGGCAAATCTAGAAGATGGTAATGATGACTAAGAGTGTCATGATGGCTGACAATATGAGATTTTGCGCAAGACAACGGAAATGCAGTAGACAAAGACGTACATCTTAAAGGCTGCACTGAAGTCATAGCCTGTGTACCAGGCAAAGAAAAAACCAAGAAATATACTATAAAGGTGTAAAAGCAGATAGTAGTTTTTTTTTTTTTTTCGTACGCCCGCTAATACTCGAGGCGAAATCTCAGGTTATTGTTAATGTCTAACCTGACATTGATTTTACGTGAGTATCCCTTTTCTTGTACAGAGACAGGTGTCCCTCGCCATTCAGGCAGATACTCGCCGATTTCGAAGGTACCCATTAGAGCTGGGTCGGCTCAGGAGCCGCCAGTCCCTGGTCGACGACACTCCTTCAAATGTCCTCGCCAGGTCTCGAGTTAATCCAGTCCAAATCCCGGTCGACGAAAAATCCTCAAATGCCGTCGCCCGAGTTTGATCCTGAATCACCCGGTCGCCAGAGCGGTGTTGTAACCACTACGCTAGCGCGGCTCCGCAGATAGTAGTAAACTTGGACCTACGTCGAAGTTTAAAAGGAAAGCAGAAAGTACGACAAAAAGTCGTTAAAGACGAAGATACAGAGCTAACCGGTCCAGCAAGAAAGCTAAAGAAACCCATAAGGTACAGATATGTACCACAAATTAAGTTCGTACATGTAGCAAAGAAAACTCTAGTCATTGCAGCAAAGAAGTTGCAAGCAACATGGCTGGATGTAGATTCAGTCGCAGCTATAAAATTAGTGTGTGTATCAGACAAAACTGAAGGATTTTCTTCTAGAATGGTAGTTAAAGAAGAATCAAAATTAGAATAACGACGTACTGAGGTATGACGAACTGGGCTAAAAGAAGCACCAAAATTAGCATGATGAACAATAGTATCATCAATACTGCAAGATTGCACTAAATTAGCAGAATGTACCATGTTAGCAGAATGTACTTGGTGAAAAGATTTTGGCATAGTAGCGGCAGTAAGATTATGTTGCCGTTCCCAAGCAGTAATTTGTACCGGCGTACACACCTTTACACCATGTATCTGTCCGACAGTAAAGTCAGCGATAGGCGCTCTGGGCATACATGCGTGTATATAACCAGTGAAAAATGGTGTGGTGATGTGGACTATGGCAGTCGGAAAAGTCTCAACTGTCCCACCGAATGTCACACATTTCACCATATTACCTGTTGCGCAAGATGGATGAACTATAGACTGTCTAATCCCAACAGTCGTGCATCCAGAATCAAAGAGAACTGAGACTGGATTATTATTCACAAATCCTTTATGTAGGGTAAGAGACCCTCTTCCGTCATGTGCAGACAAGGCAGGAAGAGTAGTCGGAAGGGGATGACCGCAAATCAAGGTAGTTATAGCTGTAGGTTGGAACAAAGTTGTGCACTCCGGGCACTGAGATGCTCTCTCGAAATCGAAAGCAGAGCAAGCAGTAGCATTAGAGACACTATTATTATTGTTACCTTGATCATTAATAACCTGGGCCTCTTGTTGAGCAGAGTTAGCATGACGATACGATCTATTATTTGATGATCTACCGTCATATCGCGATCTATCGCGGCTATTATCCCTACTGGAAGCATTGTTGTTTTCTCTATTGAAACTATTGTTCTGATTTGAGCCCCAGTTAGCATTGTCGCGATTACTATTTCCCCTTTGATCAAAATATCTATTTGATGGGTTTTGCTGTCTCTGAGAACAAATATTGTAGGGTTGATAATTTCTATTGTAGTTACCCTTTCCAAAATTTCCATAATTGTTGGAACTAAAATGTTGAGAGCCGTTAAATTGTCTCCAGTTTCTTGAAGAAGGAGAATCGTTACGTGATGGACCCTTTGGTTCTGTCCAAAATTACGATTATCTCTCCTACCAAAATTGCGATCAGCACTTTGAGATATACGGCGCAAATTAGGACCATATGTTATTGCTGAAGCCACGGGTAAACCTTCCTTGACTTGAGAATTGCTAACAGTCACATTTGGATGTGCCGTGACATATTGGCGACAGTATTGTTCCATATCTTTTAAGTTTGTAGGCTTTCGCTCATGTAGAAATGAAAGAAAAGATTCATTAATTGACGACATGACTTTGTCACGAAGCAATAAGTCCATAAGGGTTTCATATGTGTGTTGAGTTTTAGAAAGTTCAATCCAACGTGAAAACGTTAGACGTATATTTGATATGAACTCTGAAAAATCTACCCCAGTCTCCGGTAAAAGAGTCTTAAAACACAGACGATAACCGTCTTCGTCAAGTTGGTATTTCTTCAATAATTCAACCCTGGCAATATCGTAGTTATTTTTGTCAGGCACCTCCAATCTCATTACAACATTCATTGCATCACCCGTAAGTAGTTCCACAAGTCGTGCACAATATTCCGACTTGTCTATCTTCTGAGATTCACATGCAAATTAAAATCTATTCAGGTAAAATAAAATATCGTCGGAGGTAGGTTTAAATGGAGGCAATCTGAGTTTTTGGGAATTATTATTTGTTTTATTAGAAGTAGTTTTAGTGTCTGTCGCACTCTGTGTATTAATCACATTCACTACTTTCATTTTCTCCAGCTCCATGGCTAACAACTTCTGCTCGTGGAGTCTTTGGTTTTCTTCAGCTTGCATCTGAAGCTTTTTTTCTTCCATTTGCATTTGCATTTGCATTTTTTTCTCTTCCATTTGCTGTTGAATTTTTCTATCCTCAGCCTCTAATTTTTGTTTTTCAGCCTCCAATTTCTGTTTTTCCTTTTCCATTTGCTGTTGAATTTTTCTATCTTCAGCCTCTAACTTCTGTTTTTCCATTTCCATTTGGTGTTGAATTTTTCTACCTTCAGCCTCTATTTTCTGTTTTTCAACCTCTAATTTCTGTTTCTTTTCTTCCGACTTCTGCGCCTTGGCATATTCGGCAAGTGCGAATTCTCTTACTTCATCAGTAGTCATACCAAGGGATTTCCCTTGCTCATTGAAGTAATCTAAATTAGACATAATGCTGTATTATACAAGATATGTAAGTAATGTAAATATCCAGGAGACACTTACTCTATCCCAACTTTGTGGGTGACAAGTCCTTTCTTAAGAACTTGTATAATTACCTTAACTATTAATAATATAATTAATCAGTTATATATATATATTATGCATTATAATATTGACAGTGCATGACAAAATAGACAGTACAGATAAGAGTGACAAAGACAAGATATGAAGCACAATTGACCACGTTTGCAGAATCAACTAAACAATAAGGCGAACTAAAGGAAAAATATTGCAAAAAATGCAATGACACTGCCAAAAGTATAACAATACAAGCGACAAAACAGTGTATAAACGAAAATGTGTATAGAAATAAAAGATAGGAGGGAGAGAACGACACTCACGAACAAATTAATTAATAAACTGTGGAACAGAGAAAAAATATAACGACAACAACACTGAGACGTTTCGTCACACCTAAACAAAGATATTACAGATTACCAGACACAGTAGACTGAAATACGTCAGTAAAAAGTTCGCTGGAAATTTCCACTGCGGGAAATCCGCAAGAATGTCCCTAAAGAACGCTTTCGTAGGCCCTCGGTGAAGTGGGATATATCCTACCGAAAGTCTCCACCCAACCAAACCCGCTGAAATATGAAACATATAACATAAAAAACAAGGATCTAATAGCGTAAGAACTGAGGAAGGCTCAATCATACATACAGTGGCACAGTTTACAAAACAAACAACCACTTATCTTCAAAAGGAAAAATCCTGGCCTCCGTAACAGCAACACTGATGTACATCAAGTATCACACAGTCCGAACAAAGAAAAATCCACCGTTGAAAGTACTGGAATTCGTCACTCTCCGGTTTTTGATACTGTATGCCATCTAATGGGAACTTCTACATGGAACAAGAACTGGAAACTTTGCCAACCTTGACTGGACATGTTGAACTTGTATAGTACTCCTTCTTCAGTTGATAAGATACCCCGAAACACTGGAAAACACCACTGTTAACAGTGAGTGGTGTCAGGAGGCAAATGTTAATGTAATTTCCGCTGTTAACATAGGAGTCGGGGAACGTTGGAATCTTGTAGAACAACTTGTGCATCACTTCATAATAGCCCCATATCACTGGCGACCACTGTTAAAGCCATACTGGCCATCACTGTTAAAGCCATACTGGCCATCACTGTTAAAGCCATACTGGCCATCACTGTTAATGGTTAAGTGGGGGGTGTGTAAATGTGGTTATAAATTACGCTGATAAAGGCGATCAGCATGTGTCGGGCTTACGGATGGCCGACGGGTGTGGATGTATAGATGTTAACTCACGCGAATGTCATGTAGTCCTATTAAGTCACTTGCAACCACACACACCATAGCAAACATCGGAGTCAGTAAACGTTGAACTCCTAGTAACGTTTTACACTGTTTATTACGACACAGCAAACGTAGACATATGGTAACACAGTACATAAGCACATCATGGAACATCAGCAGTTCAACACATCCGTATACAGCATACACAGTATATAATTAAGCATATCCCTGGCTTAGAAGTAATATAAATATGTTCTCTATGTCCTCTTTCAATCTACAACAGCGTGCACAGCACATGATAAACAAGCCGATAATCCTTGGCTTGGAAGTAATATAATATTCTGGAATTATCACATATTCCTTTTATTCAAAATATATCCTATCCTGTGACACACTGACGAAAAAACTCTAACATCCATTTCGGAGCTCTGCCCGGATTCAACTCTCACGAAAATATATTCCCTGCTCAAAAACCAGCTCATCAAAAATTCATCCAGGCGCGAACTCCCTCGCTGAGATGTGAGTAGAGTTCGTCCGCCTTCTACCCCAACCTATCAATAGAATGTTCGACCAGTTTCCTTGTGTTATTTTTTTAAACAAGCTAACAAGCAGGTACAATAGAGCTGTGTTAAAAAATTACTGGGTATACAGCTCCCCACTAAAAAATCATCATCATCACCCAGAGCGTGTTTATAAGCGTGTTTACAAAAAACGGACCTGTGCATACAAGTCTTTTAACGCTTAACTCCCCTTAATAAAAATTGACTTAACAGTAACCTTAATATTTTTTTAATGCACAAATAGGAAT
Organism: Oreohelix idahoensis; assembly: GCA_024509875.1. NCBI lineage: Eukaryota > Metazoa > Mollusca > Gastropoda > Stylommatophora > Oreohelicidae > Oreohelix > Oreohelix idahoensis. The sequence continues at coordinate 67,983 of JAMPIV010009722.1, forward strand.
GAAAGCACTTAATCACTTTTCAACATAGTCTCCACCACGTTCAATACAGGCGTGCCAGCGCTTCACTAATGCCTGGATTCCGCAAAAAAAAAAAACTCTTCTGACTGACTGCGTAGCCACGTATGCACCGCCTCTTTCACCTCATCGTCCGTACTGAACTTATTGCCACCGAGTGCCTCTGAGGGGTCTAAACACATGATAATCACTCGGTGCGAGGTCCGGTGAATGTTCAGGATGTGGAAGACACTCCAAACGCAGATTCGTGATTTTCGTTACTGTCGCACGAGCCGTGTGCGGCCGCGCGTTATCATGCTGTAACAACACACCAGAACTGAGCAAGCCGCGACGTTTTGACCTGATTGCGGGTTTCAATTGGTTCTGAAGCAGATCACAGTATGATTCGCTGTTGATAGTGAGTCCCCTGGGCATGTAATGTACCATGAATGGGCCTTTACAGTCCAAGAAGAGCGTGAGCATCAATTTGCCGGCCGACCGCGTTGTACGGAGCTTCTTTGCTTTCGGCGATGATGAATGTCGCCACTGCATGCTGGCTCGCTTAGTCTCTGGCTAGAAGTAGTGGACCCAGCATTCGTCAACAGTGACTATACGGTGTAGAAAGCCATCTCCTTCAGCTTCATGTCGTCGTAACGGTGTTTCACAAACATCCACACTACGTTCTTTCAATTCGGGGGTGAGTTGTTTTGGTACCCACCTAGCGGAGACTTTGTGGTACTGCAGCACGCCGTGAATGATGTGGTGCGCCGAGCCATGGCTGATCTTCAGTTCTCCAGTCACCTCGTCGATTGTTACCCGCCGGTTTTCTCGTATTACTCGTTCCACTACAGCGAAAGCGTCAGGCGAAGTCGCAGTGTGAGGCCGACCAGAGCGAGCTGCATCATTCACAGTTGACACCCCACTTTTAAACTTCCTGTGCCACACATAAACCTGCTGAAGTGACACACAAACTTCCCCATACTGCCTCTCCATCCTCCAATGAATGTCTGCTGGTTTCTCACCCTCACTACCCAAAAAAAACGGATGACTGCACGCTGCTCTTCTCTCGTGTCGCTTCCAAGGGGGCGGCCATCTTGGCTATGGTTTGCTGACGTCATACTTCCGATCAGGACGACAGACCTGCGCGCACTGGTACCTCAAGCGGGAGGGCATAACATATATGTAGTATAACCGTCTACTACATGATTTTGACTTGTTATTGCCATATTAAGGTTATATTTTGACTCCCCCTCGTAATTCTAACGTCGTGATACACCGCCATGGGTTTCGATCATATATTTATTTATTATCTATCAGCGTCCCGCGGAGCACATGCCTTCAACAAACACATGCAAAGCCCTCTAGTTCAATGTCTTCCCACACCTTTTTTATTATCTTCATGAAAATGTATAGAGAACGACGCAGTAATCGATGAATCAACCAAGGCTAAGATTACTGGAATGTGACATCAAACGTAAGATTAGCAGAGATGGACATGTTGTATACAACCAGCGAGCAAAAGGAACAGTTAGTATTCATACCCTTCGACATTTGCCGAGGGAGACTGGGCGCCTTTGGGTTTGCCCAGAGTGCAGTGAGGTGGATTTTTATCAACAATAACAATATCAAATTCCATGCTCTGTGTGTTTTGTTGGTCGCACTATTTTTCTTTTACCCTGTGGATTTCAGAGTAAGGCCTACCTTGTAATGATATGAACTGGATTTCTCTGTGGGTGTCCTATTCAAAACCAGAGTCTTCTCCTCACATCTTGCTGACTACTATTTTGTCTGGCATTTTCCATCAGTGATCTTCCTGTGACGGTATTGCCTCCCCTGCTTTGCAGTAGTGGTCCACCAGTGGCCAAAACTCAAAGAGTATCTAATATGGGCTTCAAAGGTATCTACCTTCGCACAAGATTACTCTTGGCAGAGATGTAGATAGAAGGCTGATGACACTCCTATTACAAAGGAAGTCTTCACAAGATATTCAGAATAAGCGAGAACAATACTGATTTGGCAGAGTATGTTAACTCTGTAATTCTGCCGACGCTTTTGTGAAGGATTTAAGCGCCTATTACTTTCAGCTCGTTTAAGCCCCACCCCTGATTTTCTCAGTGGAATTCTATTATTTTGGTATAGCTCTATTTAGAGTGTGTGTAGTAATTTGACTGAGACAAACATGCAATCGCTGTAACGTGTCTATTTACTTGATAATGTTAATAAATAATGACAGGATGGTTCCTGTAGGCCAAGTTCACTTCTAGGGTAGCAAACGCAACAGACACAGCAACAAGCCAACATCAATCACCCTTATTTGAGCCACAATGGACGAAGTGGACAGTATACATTTTTATTCACACTTCACAAGGCTCCAACTTGAAATACAATTCAGTTCAATATATAAATGGCATAGTATATGCAGTCGTCGATAAAACTATAGGCAGTCCGTTCATGTCTCGAACGTTGTTGTCACGTAGGGTTTATATTCATTTAATTTCCTACATCTTCTTCCTATTCTTTCACCGAATTCTCTCTTTTATTATCTCTGTATTTTCCTTTTTCCTGTATATTTTTCATCCATTCGTTTTGCGAATATTATTTACATATAATTCGCAAACTTTACCTGTTTTCCTTTCTCTAAAACTGAGAATCGCGCTAGGACGATATTACGTAGATGTCAGGGCTGCAGGGCGTCAGAAGGCGTGATAAGTCGGTTCGCTGAACATAGGACGTAGCAAATCGTCTACATTCTCACCGAGCGCGCGAGCTTCTTCTCGGCATAAGTCCCGGTGAGGTGTGATACTTTACATCTGCACCGGTCAGTATCCAGACATTTGTCTGGAAAATCCCAAACTGACACGGCGCTCACTTGGGCCATGGTCAGCTGTAGTGTGAAAACTGCCCGCATTGGAGTCAGGCTGTCTGGGATTTGAAACTGACATGCGTACATCGTGGTCAGTAGGTGACAGTTACGACACGCGTTAAGCGGACGTAAATGTTGGGAGTAGGGGAGATAATTTCGCTTGGCGAAATAAGTTTGGGCCCTTTGTCTGATTTTAAGATATTGGCCAAGTTTGAAACTTTAATTCCATTCTGGCTCATAGACTCACAGTAGATAGGTTGCTCGTAACAGAATAGCTGTTAGCGAAGATCTCAGTTTGTTTCGGCAATTTGTCGAACTTCTAGACTTCCAGAAATATTTTCAGCATTTTTTATTCTTAAGTTGTGCGACTACCTGTAATTCTGTGGTTGAGGTAATTAATATGATAGATATATAGATTTTTGTGAGTGTTAAAGTGTTAAATCGCTTAATTCATTTTAATCTATTTCTTTAGCGCAGAAGAGAAATAAAGTGGTAGGCTATTATATTTTCTAGGGAAGCATTCAGTGGAAAGCAGAATAAAATTAAAATTTCTAGCTTATAACGGCAATTGTAGCTATTTATGAATTTAATTTAACTGCTAATACTCAGTCGAGTGTATTTTTCTAAACTAACGTATAAACTCTAGAATCGAGCCTCATGAATGGTGACGGATACGCACGTGTTCCTAATTCATGAGAATTGCTGATTTTTAAATATAACTTACGTCACGGGAAGTTTAAATGATAAGCAAAGCTCTCTGCTTGCAAGTTTAAATGTAAGTTATAACCAGTTCAGATTCTGTTTATTATATTATATGTGTTATTTTTTCCTCCACACAGTGAAAGTTTTGGGGTGACCCTAACTTTACCAGCACCTAGTAGTAGTTTCCATACTTGTGAAGAAATAGACAGTCCTTATTTTGAACCACGTGGGTTTTCTCAAGTAACACTGATCTGACGGTGCAAGTTAGACAGAAACACTATAATCCCAATAACGGGTTTTCAAAGACTGTAATGATAAATACTGGACCTTGGAGCCAGATCTTAATTTCTTCTAGAAACTCTACGTAATCTTTCTGCCTGGTGGCGCGAAATACTTCAAGTATTAACTAACATTTCCCGACTATCTATATATATATTTTGTGGACAAAATCTGTGGTGTGACTAAAGTGAATCCTATACTGAGGGAAGGCACCGACCTGACATTCATCATTTCTAGAAACCTACGCTATTGACACTGTGCTCTGCTAACTCCCGCGCCTGGAATAATTGTTAGGTGACTTAATCAGACATTTGAACAAATTTGCACACCCAAGTAGTCGTTCCCGGAGACTCCGAGTTAAATACGTCTTTTGGAACTGGGGACTTCTTGGCAGAAGACTGCATTTTTTTTGAGTCTGTGTAAAGATCTAAAATCAGTGTGTTCCAAGAGGCAGCGAGCAAAGTCGTGAGTACATGAATGAGAAGCCATGGCGGAATGAATGAGTGTACGCTGGTCTGAGTGATATTTTCACTATTATATCTTTGACACCCTGTTGCTGTCCAAATTTTCTTTTCAATCTGCATAATCTGTTGCTAAGGCTAGAGTTCTTGTGTTGTTGTCTTAGGTTAAATCAGATTTGTTTTCCAAACTCTGTGCATATAATTACGAGATAAAACAAAGAAAACTCTTAGACTCAAACCCTATGTATCTGTGACTCTGGCGCCATCATCTGTTCTCTTAACGGGGCCGGGCTAAACCTAGAGTTAACACTATAACGGGGCTATCATCCTTGCAACATTTCCTTGAATTTTTATGACTATGTGTATATGTATTTTCCTTGATGTACTTTCTTTGATGTTGTGAGCCGATTTTTCCTGATATTAAAATCGCTCGTGAACTTAAAAATCGTGTTTGGTCAGCTCGTTCTAGATATATATATATATATATCATTGTTATAGTTTTCCCACGTCTGTGTGTTTACCTGTCGTCACGTGTATGTGCGTGCCTGTGAGTGATAGAAATATACGTAATATGTATATTGGTGTAGTCTGTCTGACGCTGTAACAACTGTTGTAGAAGATAGGTGAGAGAGAGAAGAATTCTTTTCGCTTTCAGAGACAGCCACTATATCAACATCTATCATCTCACGTGTGTGGAAATTCTATTACCTTTCACTAACTCTCACTGAGTCTATCACCTATTCAAACCTATTCAGAAGGGACCAAACCTAGTCTTAATTCTCCTATCGAAAATCTACGACAAATGAGGGCTCGTTTCCGGTCTTTGAACTTAGAATAGGAAGACGAGTACGACAAACGTGGACTCGTCTATCTGGATTTTGGACTTAAGATTCTGTATTCTGATATAGAGTAAGAGTGTGATGTCTTTAGAGTTGTTATATCTTTAAAAAAAAAAAATATTACCCCCTAGACTAGCGATCTGTTTACGGGCGTGCTGACCACACAAACTAATAAGTTTTTTTTTCACAGCATCTTTGAATAATATACATTTTGGTTACAGGTTGATTTTGTCGGGATATATGTTAACTGCTGATTGTAATACTAAATGCTGGTAAAGTGGTGAGTGTATAACATTCACTGGGTACTGAGGCAGAACGGCGTTTGAACTAAGTTAAGGAGTGTGTTTCGGACTTTTTGTCCAGATTAATTCCCTCCCTTACCCGATCTGACTTCAGGGGCGAACTTATAGTGGATTTTTAAAAATTAAGGGATTATTTTTCTCTTCAATGTTTGCAATATTCTTTTGCTTTTCCACTGTAGCAACTTATTTTTCAGAAGTAATCTTAACTACCATTTATTTGGCGTAGTCGTGTTTTGCATTAAGTGCTTTATTGCCGATAATAGCAGCGATAGTTAGATTTTAATTTGGAGGAGGTATCCCAGGGTTAAGGATATCATCTTTTGATTTTTGGTAATTTTTTTTTCTCTTAAGTGGTAGGAACCAGGTTATTCTTTTTCCTATTTTCTTTCTCTCGACTAGTCTCAGTCACTGATTTAATATGGCCGAGAGGGCGAAACTGAGGCAGATGTTAAGGACAGGAAGCAATGGAAGAGGGACTGGAAGGAGAAGAAGCGAAAGCATTTGTCAGAGACGAACTCGAGAGATATGATGCGGAGAGGAAAGCAGCGGAAGAAGCCTAAGGAAAAAGCAGCCGCAGATTTACAGCAGAAGAAGATGGACGAGGAAATGGAAATTCGCAGGATGCAGCATGAGGAAAGAGAGAAGGAAAGACAGCAGGAGGAAAGAGAGAAGGAGAGACAGCACGAGAAGGAGAGGGAACAGAGACAGCACGAGTTGGCGCTTAAAACTCTTGAGTTCCAAAGTCGTGGTGCTGCCTCTACCTCCAGCAATGGAGAGTCTTCTCCTCATTCTTCCTTAACTGACCCTGCTAACACTCAATCTCTTCAACTAAATGCTATGTCTTTCACTCTTGAATCTTTTCCTTGTCCAAATGAGAAGATTGACACATGGTTAGAAAAATTTGAGAAAATTGCAACTCTGTACGGGTTAGAGAGGTCGCGTTGGAATATGAAACTTTCCCAGGCCCTAAAAGGTTCTGCTTATGATGTTTATTCTAAGCTGGAAAGTAGCCAACAAGACGACTACGATGTGTTGAAGAAAGCGTTACTGGAGCGCTTTGAAATGAACGCTCGCAAGTTTTTGCAACTGTTTCGCAACAGCCGGAAAGAGAATTCTGAAACTTTTCACCAGTTCTCATCTCGTCTTAAGGGATATCTAACAAAGTGCCTTGAGCTTTCGCAGCTCCCCTCTACCTATGAAGGTCTTGAGGAACTTGTTCTAACTGAACAAATAAAGAACACTTTGTCTGCTGATACCCGGAGATTTCTCGCTGAGCAGGGGGCAGAAAAACTTGAAGACATTTTGGAAAAGTCTGAGCGTTATCACAATGCGCTGGCTGAACTACCGGCCACAAAGCGGAAACCGACAGAGGAGCATTTTCGAAAACATAACCTAGAGCAATCTTCTCAGGCTTCTAACCAAAACAACCACAGAGAAACTGGACCTCAAAACCCCCCTCCTGAGAAATCCAAGTTCTACAAGAACAAGTACCCCAACCACCCCAAACAGTCCGATCAACCCGACCGCCCTACATGGCAGCGTAGCCAGAAAGGACAAGGTGGCAAAGGGAGAACCCCTGAGCACGGGACATATGATCAGACCGAGCACACCGAGCCGAAACGCATCGGATGCTTATTGACAGTCTCGCAAGGCGGAATTATTGACAGTGATTCCCAACCTGTTGGGGATAGACCCTCAACGCGAGGTACTGTTACTTTGAACGGTTCTCAAACTTCTTGCTTATTTGACACGGGGCTTTCTTATGATTGCATTGTTGCCAGAAACCTGGTTAAACCCGGTCAAGAGACAGGAGAGACCGTCAAACTTTGTGGAGTTCGTAAGAGTGATGCACCTACAGCGCTTCCCATCGCATTGGTGGAGATACACTCTGACTTTGTCAGAGGTGTGATCAAAGCGGCTGTTATGGATGATCCCATCTACCCAGTCATACTTGGCGGGAGATACGTGTGTATTGGGAAACCGGAAGAGCCGATTGTGGCAGCAGTAACTATAAGAGGGCAAACCAAGAAGGAACGGGAGCCTGCGCCAAATTTGTTACCTATGGAACTTAAAGAAGCGCAATACAAGGACCCTACCTTGGCACCCTGCTTTAGGAAACTGCCCATGGCGAAGGAACCAAAACAGCACGGGGACATTTTTTCTGAGGATGGCGTACTTTATCGGAGAACGGGCAAGCCTGACCAAGGTTACAACCAGCTCCTAGTACCGAAACAGTACAGAAGCCAAATCCTAGAAATGGGGCACTCTCTTCCCTTTAGCGGACATATGGGACAGAACGCCACAAACCAACGTATAACCACTCATTATTGGTGGCCAGGAGTAAATACTGATATTATCAGATATGTCAAATCCTGTGCCCAGTGCCAACGTGTACCACCCAAGCAACGGACACCCCCAGTCCACATGGGTGAAATGCCAATAATGGGAACACCATTCGAACGGGTTGTGATCGACATTTTAGGGCCTTTCGAAAGGACTAAAAGAAGGAACAGGTTCATCCTGACCTTAGTCGATACATGCACTTTATGGGCAGAAGCTATCCCGCTAACATGCGCAGATGCCAAGCATGTCGCAGAAGCCCTCGTGCAGATTTTCACTCGGTTGGGATTCCCTCAGCAAGTGTTGACGGATAATGGATCTCCATACCGAAACCTGTTGATGGATGAGATCGTTAAGATCTTGAGGACCCAGCACATCCACACTAAGCCATATACTCCGGCCGGAAATGGGCTCGTGGAACGTGCTAATGGAAACCTCACCATGATGCTAAGTAAGCTGGCACAAGTGAAACCTGAAGATTGGGATCTCTGTATTCCTGCAGCATTATTTGGCTACAGAGAATCTCCTCATACTTCCACAGGATTTCCGCCAGCTACACTTTTATTCGGCAGACCCATTAAGGGCCCGCTTGAAGCCTTACTTCAGTCTCTGACAGACGAGAAGGCTGATGAGACAGTTGTCTCAGCCAGTAAATATGTGTCGGTTTTAAAGGAACGGTTGAAACTAGGGTGGGACCTAGCAACGACTAACTTTAAGCGAGCACGCACCAAGCACGCTAACCGATACAGGAAAGTCGCGGAAGAGAGAGAACTGGAAGCAGGAGAGAAAGTTTTTGGTGTTGCTCCCTACCGAGAACAACCAACTGAAGATCGGATGGCAAGGGCCGTTTACCGTCCTGAAAAAGATTTCTAAGGCTAACTACCAGATCTCTATTGAAGGAAAGGAGAAGGTTTTCCATTTAAATCTCTTAAAGAGATACTTGGAAAAACCAGTGCCAACCTCCGACCATCTCCTGACGATCGCCAAAACTGACGAAGATGACGATAGTGGCAGGGATATTCCACCGCTATCACAGGAAATCTTTCAAAAATGTCAGAAGCGGCGACGCTCTTTCAAGCGCGCATATGAGACATTCCAGGGGAAGGAAACTTTGAGGAGTGGACTTGAGTAGGAATTGGACAGAGATGGAGGGGGAAGATGAGAGGGAAGAAGACAGACACCCCGAAGCTACGGTTATAGGAAATTAAACTCCATAACGTAGACATGGAGTGCTTCCATATCTTAAAGGGGGGAGGCTCTGTCACGTAGGGTTTATATTCATTTAATTTCCTACATCTTCTTCCTATTCTTTCACCGAATTCTCTCTTTTATTATCTCTGTATTTTCCTTTTTCCTGTATATTTTTCATCCATTCGTTTTGCGAATATTATTTACATATAATTCGCAAACTTTACCTGTTTTCCTTTCTCTAAAACTGAGAATCGCGCTAGGACGATATTACGTAGATGTCAGGGCTGCAGGGCGTCAGAAGGCGTGATAAGTCGGTTCGCTGAACATAGGACGTAGCAAATCGTCTACATTCTCACCGAGCGCGCGAGCTTCTTCTCGGCATAAGTCCCGGTGAGGTGTGATACTTTTACATCTGCACCGGTCAGTATCCAGACATTTGTCTGGAAAATCCCAAACTGACACGGCGCTCACTTGGGCCATGGTCAGCTGTAGTGTGAAAACTGCCCGCATTGGAGTCAGGCTGTCTGGGATTTGAAACTGACATGCGTACATCGTGGTCAGTAGGTGACAGTTACGACACGCGTTAAGCGGACGTAAATGTTGGGAGTAGGGGAGATAATTTCGCTTGGCGAAATAAGTTTGGGCCCTTTGTCTGATTTTAAGATATTGGCCAAGTTTGAAACTTTAATTTCATTCTGGCTCATAGACTCACAGTAGATAGGTTGCTCGTAACAGAATAGCTGTTAGCGAAGATCTCAGTTTGTTTCGGCAATTTGTCGAACTTCTAGACTTCCAGAAATATTTTCAGCATTTTTTATTCTTAAGTTGTGCGACTACCTGTAATTCTGTGGTTGAGGTAATTAATATGATAGATATATAGATTTTGTGAGTGTTAAAGTGTTAAATCGCTTAATTCATTTTAATCTATTTCTTTAGCGCAGAAGAGAAATAAAGTGGTAGGCTATTATATTTTCTAGGGAAGCATTCAGTGGAAAGCAGAATAAAATTAAAATTTCTAGCTTATAACGGCAATTGTAGCTATTTATGAATTTAATTTAACTGCTAATACTCAGTCGAGTGTATTTTTCTAAACTAACGTATAAACTCTAGAATCGAGCCTCATGAATGGTGACGGGATACGCACGTGTTCCTAATTCATGAGAATTGCTGATTTTTAAATATAACTTACGTCACGGGAAGTTTAAATGATAAGCAAAGCTCTCTGCTTGCAAGTTTAAATGTAAGTTATAACCAGTTCAGATTCTGTTTATTATATTATATGTGTTATTTTTCCTCCACACAGTGAAAGTTTTGGGGTGACCCTAACTTTACCAGCACCTAGTAGTAGTTTCCATACTTGTGAAGAAATAGACAGTCCTTATTTTGAACCACGTGGGTTTTCTCAAGTAACACTGATCTGACGGTGCAAGTTAGACAGAAATACTAATATCCCAATAACGGGTTTTCAAAGACTGTAATGATAAATACTGGACCTTGGAGCCAGATCTTAATTTCTTCTAGAAAACTCTACGTAATCTTTCTGCCTGGTGGCGCGAAATACTTCAAGTATTAACTAACATTTCCCGACTATCTATATATATATTTTGTGGACAAAATCTGTGGTGTGACTAAAGTGAATCCTATACTGAGGGAAGGCACCGACCTGACATTCATCATTTCTAGAAGCATTTTTTTTGAGTCTGTGTAAAGATCTAAAATCAGTGTGTTCCAAGAGGCAGCGAGCAAAGTCGTGAGTACATGAATGAGAAGCCATGGCGGAATGAATGAGTGTACGCTGGTCTGAGTGATATTTTCACTATTATATCTTTGACACCCTGTTGCTGTCCAAATTTTCTTTTCAATCTGCATAATCTGTTGCTAAGGCTAGAGTTCTTGTGTTGTTGTCTTAGGTTAAATCAGATTTGTTTTCCAAACTCTGTGCATATAATTACGAGATAAAACAAAGAAAACTCTTAGACTCAAACCCTATGTATCTGTGACTCTGGCGCCATCATCTGTTCTCTTAACGGGGCCGGGCTAAACCTAGAGTTAACACTATAACGGGGCTATCATCCTTGCAACATTTCCTTGAATTTTTATGACTATGTGTATATGTATTTTCCTTGATGTACTTTCTTTGATGTTGTGAGCCGATTTTTCCTGATATTAAAATCGCTCGTGAACTTAAAAATCGTGTTTGGTCAGCTCGTTCTAGATATATATATATATCATTGTTATAGTTTTCCCACGTCTGTGTGTTTACCTGTCGTCACGTGTAGGTGCGTGCCTGTGAGTGATAGAAATATACGTAATATGTATATTGGTGTAGTCTGTCTGACGCTGTAACAACTGTTGTAGAAGATAGGTGAGAGAGAGAAGAATTCTTTTCGCTTTCAGAGACAGCCACTATATCAACATCTATCATCTCACGTGTGTGGAAATTCTATTACCTTTCACTAACTCTCACTGAGTCTATCACCTATTCAAACCTATTCAGAAGGGACCAAACCTAGTCTTAATTCTCCTATCGAAAATCTACGACAGTTGTCTTTTTCATTTTCCACTTTTTATTAATCATATTTTCACACTCGACATTGAGAATCCATACTCCTTTTAAATGAAGATAACTAGATACATCTCACAGAAGATCTTGATGTATTAGTGATGGAACAACAAAGGGATGTACAAGATATATATATATTCAGGAGCTCAAACACATTCGTCCACTCGCCATGACGCACAATGGTAGAAGGCTTTCAGACAATCTCCTCACTTCTGTAGTTTTAGTTTCACGTCTGCCAAATACACCATATAGGCATGACGTCACTTCCTGTATTAATAAATGACTCCGTATAAAATAAACAAACAAGGAGCCCTGTCTAGCTACCTAATGATATCGACACAATCTTTATGAATTTTAATCATAACAGTAACTTTAAAATGATTAAATCGAAGTTAAATTTGTAACCTTACAAATAACAAAATTTAATAATCACTTTAGGTTTTAACAGTTGGAAAATAATTTGAATAGTTATGGATCAAGAAAAGTTATCGTCACAGTCTTTAGGAAATGTGAGATGTTACAAGAAGTTCAAGTGGCAGCATATATTTGAACTTAGCTGCCAATGATGGTTCTGCTCCTTCTTATGGGTTGTTCTTTTCACTCTGCTCACGCTCGTCTCTGATCAAGGTTGTCGGGGGTAGCTCGTTTCCCAGAAACGTCAAGGAGAGTCTACCACGTGGGTCCTTCGTCTTAACGCTTAGACCACGGTTCCCTTCTTGTTCCAGAAATAGTACTCTCTGCTGGTACCACCAATAACTATGGTAAAAGAATAGAATGAAACGCTCTTCTGAGTATGGCGTTTTCCACCCCATAATTATGCATTCCTATCTTCCCATACCACCATCCCAATTACTCAGACTTTACCCTCGATGAGAATTAAATTTAATCCATCGGGATAAAACTTTCTTTACATTTAAATAGAATAGCTTTCATAGTTACTTTATATTTTAATGAAAAGGTTAATAATACAGATATAGTCTGTTTACATATACATCTCCACTGATTGAAAAGTGTTCACAATATAAATTGAATATATTTTCATTTATGTTTATACGATTGAAAAGTTTGAAACTTCCATTACTTTAAAATGAATATTTTCACATAGACATTTACACTGGTTTAAGCTTGAAAACTTACATTAATTTTAACGTGAATATGTTGATAGGGACACTTACACTGCGTTGAAAATGTAAGTATTATATTTAGAATGTACATCATTTCTTTCATATTTCCCTCCCTGCTCCATAGGGAACCTGGAACTACTTTATGCTTTTAGTTCTCTTTACGAAACTATCAATAAAGCAATCACCAGCCCGTGCAGTGGTGGTTCATGAGTCATTATTTTAGATACTGAGGTTGCCAGCCTCAAATGACTTGGGCGTCCTGTAGCAATTTTCACACATTAAAATTCACATGGTAATATATATATATATATATATATATATATATATATATATATATATATATATATATATATTATATATATATATATATATATATATATATATATATATATATAAATATATATATATATATATATATATATATAAATATAAATATATATATATAAATATATATAAATATAATATATATATATATAATATATATATATATATATATATATATATAATATATTATAACATATATATATATAATATATATATATATATATATATAGTCAGTTCACATGTTAGTAATGAAACATAGAATGGAAAATGCACTACTTACGCCAATCTTGGCTACAGACTTGTTGCTCAGATGAATAAAAGAGACGAGTCGGTCTCTTACACGCGTCTGTGGTATCTTTAATTTGACAATAGATTCCCTCTCTGACTCCGTGTGTTTCAGTTTTCCTTAGTCCTGGTTTTCCTTGTTACAATGCTAGAGATTCCCTTGGCTGTTTTTTGTAAGTCCTTTTGGAATACTCTAATAAAAGGTCCAGTCCAATAAAAGGAATTCTTGAATTCTAACTTGGCAAGTCTGCGTTCTTCTGGCGAGCGTGTCTCACAGCAGTTTTTGCACAGTGAAGTGGATTTGAACAAACGCCAGGTTATATTCCACCTCAATGGTTTTATGAAACAAATCAGAAAGATCCAATCATTTCAAATTATGCCGGGCGGGTGTGATATTTTCAAAATAGTCCCACGTGAAATAAGGTGCGTGCCTGCAAAGGTCACGTATTACCATATATGGACATCTGATGCCTTGCATACACTCTCACAGGCAGATCGGTAGACACACATGACAACATGGGTAAGCTGTAATACTTATTACTTTATTAAAAAGTAATGTTGGTGTATCAAGGATGACCCGGAAGCGCTTATGTCACACTTGTCTGCCCACTTGTGTCACACAGACAGTAATCTCGTTATCTGTCGTATGAGTACGCAAGAACTCCGTGTTTGCCCAGCTTGTTAACAAACAAGTCGCTTATCAGCGGTTTAATCTAAACACGTCGGCGCTCATCTTATCTAGTTGCTTCTCGCAGGCTGGGATAAACATTATCTGCAAGGAGTGTCACAAATGTTTGAACATACAAACTGCTCGCTCCTTAGACGATAATGAAAAGAAATTGGTACTTTTAAAAGTACACAAATAAAAATCAGTAAAAAATATGTCTCTGATCCTGTCGGAGAGAAACAGAGATCGTGATGAGGTCATCATTTCGTCAAGATTCTTAAGAAGCCTCACGCCTCTTTACAGCATCTTAAGAAGCCTCACACCCCTTTATCTTCTAGCTCGCAAAACATGCCAGAAATTATTAAAAGAAATATGTTTTGAGAAAACATTATTTATAGAATTTGACTAAGGTTCGGTATCTAATTCACGTTGTCAATATTCTATCTTTTACAAAAACGAGATTTTAGTTCTGTGTATTATATAATGTTTACGATGGTTCGCGTTCCAAAATACCTAGCATGTCTCATACCCCGGTAGGTGAGTCTCGCACCCTCGGTCAGTAAGTCTGGCATCCCCTGTCAGTAAGTCTCGAACCCTCGGAAGGTAAATCTCGCACCCACAACGGGTGCATACACCCCTGGTTAAGAAGCGCTGATCTATACAGTGTCATCACGCTCTAGTCTATCAAGTTGTAAATGGGTAACTGACTCTTCTCTTGAGTGAGGGAAGACAAAGGCAACGAGAAAGATATACATATATATCCTTCAATGTTGTCAAAGTCTCTTTGTCTTACATTTGCTTCTTCTGTCATCTCATTTTCCGAGTGAGTACGTAAAGACAATCCAAAAGGAAATGCTGCCTTAATGGGGATGAAATGTTAGAGAAGTCCAGCTTTTATGAAGTGGGAAGATCGGTTCCCTTCCTCGCTGCTAAGGCTTCGTACATGAAACCCGGTAATTTTTCTCGGGGGCCAAGCGTTCTTTTCACTCTGCCTATCGGATGCTCTCCGAGTGACTACCATACATTATTGGTGTCCTTTTTTTTCAATTTTTTGTTTTTTTTGGTACCGTGCATTGTGTGTGTGTGTGTGAGACTAGCTCGCGTGTGACCATCTTTAATCATGACCCGAAGCGAACCAGACTTCTGTTTTCTATGAAACTCGACAGGTTTTGCGCTATCTTAATTATACTTTTGTGAGTGCACGCATGAGTGTGAGCGACCAGTCATGGTAGAGTTCTGGCATGGGTACTCGCGTTTTCCGAGTCTCCCACGCGCAAGGTTGACGTGGCAGGTGGTCAGAGATCCAAACTGGTTGGTCGCCTTTGAGGAGAAATTTTGATGAGAACGTGGTGTTCGAAATACCTTAAGTCAATAACAAGCGAGTCGGAGGAGAGCATCTCCACTGAGGTAGAAGTGGGTTGGGGTGGTGGGGTAATGAAGTAAAGCGGACGATACACAGTCGACAGCGACTTCTCTTTTGAGAACCATCATAATATGCACGTGCCCCTGTCTCTCTGAGATAATGAAGAAAGAATATGCCTACTGTTTCTTCAAACATGTCGTTAAGAGGCAACTAATGAGGTTGTGTATGAGGCTGGGAACCTCGTCATGTCAAACATAATTTTACAGAAACCACCACTGAAAGTGAATATAAATGGTTGCGTGCAAGCTTCAAGCCCGTAACAGAATCAGCTGGAGTATATGACTCCATGCCCCACCAGGAGCGACAAGGAAAATTACGATAATAATTATTATTAAATATTAGTTTTTGTAAATAGCACGTGACATCTCGCAAATTTGACCACCTTAACCCCTTTTCCCCCTTGTCACATTTCATTTATATAACCCAGAACCCCCCCCCCCCCCCCATTTCTCCATCCGCTTATATGACGTCACAAATCTCTTATACCCTTTCATCCCCACTTTGTCCCCAATATTTGTAATACTGAAAAGAAATAATGTAATCGAATGTAAATTGTGTGCAGATAAAATAACAAACTTGTAATTAAAATAGTGTTTAATTACTCACGCTTTTACAAAGACTGCTTTCCTGGTCACATGGTGCTAAATGTATTAACAATATCGCTAATTTTGGCTTAATTTAATTTCAAACAATAAATTAAATGTAAAGTTAGCCCATTAATAACTTCTGTTTTTACTAATGTTTAAATTGAACTTGAGAGTAAAGCCAGGGTTTGAAACCTGAAGATTATAATATTAATATAAGCCGTCCAGCGGGAGTTGTTAACTATGGCGGTTAAAAGTAGACAACGGGAAGGGAGATTACAAAATCTACTATGTTCTACATCATTTAGGAAAGAAGCGATCCTGGCTTGAATTTTGTGTGTGATGTCTTCAAACACGTTGTACCCCTATCGTTACACTTCGTCACCCGCCAACGTAATGTCATATGTGGACAACCATATATATATATATATATATATATATATATATATATATATATATATATATATATATATATATATATATATATATATATATATACCGGGTACACTTGTGTGTTACATAATATTTAAAGACAGATAAGATAGATCAGAGGTGGCCAAACTACGGCCAACCAGTTTTTGACCGGCCCGCCAACCTGTTTTGGCCGGCCTCTTACTGTTGATTGAAAATTACTGTATACCCGACCACTGCGCTAAAAATTATTTTACAAAATAGCACGCACAGGCACCAGAAACAAAACCAAAAAGACCCAAGATGTACGATTAACATCTCCCCACCTCCCACAGCACCACCAACTCTCTCTCTCTCTCTCTCTCTCTCTCTCTTTCTCTCTCTCTCTATCATACCAATTGAGCTCTACTAGTTAGTGCCAACAAAACGGAAATGATAACGTCAAATCTCTGATCGTGCACGTGGACAGGCCAAGACGGTGTCGGTACCTACTTTGATAATGAGAAACTGAAAGCAATGACAGATCTTTTCTGCGGTCGGAAGTCTCTGAGATCCAATGGTGTTGCTTTGTCTTTAGCATCGGTATGGGAAAGTGATCGTGGGAGTAGGGGTGGATGGTAGGTACATTTATGTAGGAAGGAGTTGAGGTGCACAGTTGGTCTTGTGAAGTTTATTAAGTATAAATCAGCCAGTGAGACTTCTAGGCTTGTAGCTGTTGTGCATGTTTTCATGTATAAGAGTTTGCATTTGTAAAAATGTTTTCTAAGTGTAGAAAAGCGGACAGTGAAAATCGCGCATTTAAACCAGAATGAGAGTTCGATTATTTGTTCATTCTCAATAAGGATAATAAACCTCAATGCTTAGTTTGCGCCCAAGTGTTAGCCGTAGTGAAGGAATATAACTTGAAACGTCACTACATCACAAATCATCAGAAAAACAACGACGAGAATAGCAGCGAGTCGAGAAAGCTTGTGATTGAACAACTGAAGAAAAAACTGAATCAGCAAAAGAGTGTATTTAGTCATGTAAATAAGATTCAGGAATCATCGCTCATGGCGTCCTATGTGATTAGTTATGAGCTTGCAAAAGCAAAAAAGCCATTTACTGATGGAGAGTTTGTGAAAAAGTGTGCAGTTCAAATGGCAGAAGCGTTCAATGAAGAAAAAGTAGTCTGTTTCATTTTCCTTGTTGTAAACACCTGCCTGAGAAAGAGAGTGTTAACTTCAGGAGGTACACAGATGACATTGAACAGCTGATTTCTGAGTTTGATCGTCGATTTCAAGATGTTTCGTCCACAAATGGAACTTTTTAACAACCCATTCAAGTGCACAGTGGAGTCTCAGGCAGCAGAACTACAATTACAGTTATGTAAACTCCAATGTGACCCATTCATCAACACAACATAAGCAACTGGAGCTGATTTGTGGAAATTACTACCAAAAGAACGTTACCCACTTCTGAGAAAATGGGCCCTAAAAGTGTGCTCTATATTTGGTAGCACATATCTTTGTGAGACAACATTTTCTGCCATCTTCTTCTTCTTCTTCCGTCCTTAGCCAAAGACCGACCAAGCAGTCAGAGGCCATCACGCCTTGTGGCGTCTTAAGGGCAACAGCAGATTGATTTTCTCTGTTGTAGTTTCCCATCACGCCTAGCGGCGTCTTTAGGGCAACAACAAATAGATCCATCTGCCGTTGTTTCCGTAATCGGTGTGACAAGCCAACGGGTGATCAGCCCATTGGGCTATTTTCTGCCATGAAGCTTATCAAATCCAAGACCAGAAACAGATTAACTGACTCTGTATTATCCCATGTTCTCAGAATTGCTACCTCACAAATGAAAGTGGACTTCAAATCACTGGTGAAATGTTTTGATAAGCCACACTCTTCATAATGAAATAACACACAAATGTATGTTTGAAATAAATAATTACATGTCATATTACAAATTACAAAACAAATTAAAACAACAGATTCATTATATTTTTTTTTACAGTAATGTCAGTCTGAAGACTGGTATACATGTCTTGGCAGATGTGCAGTACAGTAGTTTGCCGTTGCTTTCTGTACGTGGTTCATTATATATGTAAAACTAAATCTCAGAACGTTATTTTTTAAGGATTTTATAGGTCTGGCCCTCTGGTGTTACCCTTTACCATAATCTGGCCCTCTGGTGTTACCCTTTACCATAATCTGGCCCCCGGCCAACCTTAACTTGGCCACCACTGGTGTAAATTATATATATATATATATATATATATATATATATATATATATATATATATATATATATATATATATATATATATATATATATATATATATTGTATACTGAATCAGCTTCTATACTATACTTACCTATATGTTGTCTGTATAGTGGTGTCTGTGGTCGTTATTTACACCTTATCTCCATGTGTTTAAAGGTAGTTAGAAGGGGGGGGTGAGGTTATAGCATATTTTAGTCACAAGTGGCAAGGGAGAGTCAATCCAGGTTCTCACCCTTGAGCCAATAGTCTCATCTGTCCACAGTCACTGTCATTTTTCATCTAAATTCTATCTTCTCAGACTTTCTCATACTAGGGTCTTGCTTACACCCAGGCAAACTCTATAAACGTAAATCCACTTCGTGACATCTGGGAAATGTTTTGATTCCTCTTATGACGGGTGATCTGATTTATTAGGTATCCAGACTTCGTATTTAAAATACGGGTTTTTTTTTAAGTTTTAAAGTTGTCCAAATACTTTCGATCTGTCACTTTTAATTTTGGAACCCTTAGTCCGATCCTTCGCTTTCTGGCTCTAGGGAGTTGCTAATTTGACGTTGCGATGCATCTGATGTTTGACTCCTATTTCGCAAGATTATATCTCTCATTTCTCAGTTCAAAACCCAGATTGTTCTTCCGAAAAATTTTCCAATGAGAACCATTGTGTATTCCGGCTTCTCAATTCAATACAATCGAAAACTCTGAACTATATGAGTAGGGGTGTTTAATTTAATTCTCCACTCGTGTTTTAAAATATTACATTTTAAAATTCCATCGCCTGACATGTCTAATGCTGTAATACTTCCGCTAACTCACAAACAAATCTGTGAACTTATTTCCTGGCGTAATACTTTCCGCCAAGATTGCCTACCCAGACAGATTATCGGCAATATTGATACCGAGAGGGCTCAGATGAAACGATTATCTAATTATCACCGGTGTTTTTGCCCGTCCCTCGGGCGGCTTCCTTTGATAGCAATCTGGCTTTCTGTGCATGTTCATGCGATACTACGTTGCACAAACAACTGACGTCTCTTTCACAGGTGGCCAGACTGACTTACGTGAAAATCGTATTAACCTGATAATACTACGTTCACTTAGTGAAACGTAAACAGTCTGGGAGCGGTCACCGCAAGAATAATGATGCATATAATATGCCAAATAATAGGATGATTAATGAGAAAAATGAAGAAATGAAGTGATACTGCTGGAGTGAATGAGAGTTATGAAAAGTGCACGACTTATTCGTCACATTTACCATGATAGAAGAAAAGCTTGAATATGGTAGACATTTCTTGTTCCAGAATTTTCAGAGTCG
Organism: Oreohelix idahoensis; assembly: GCA_024509875.1. Taxonomy (NCBI): domain Eukaryota; kingdom Metazoa; phylum Mollusca; class Gastropoda; order Stylommatophora; family Oreohelicidae; genus Oreohelix; species Oreohelix idahoensis. The sequence goes on from JAMPIV010009722.1 coordinate 87,916, forward strand.
GGGGAGACTAAAGAACACACGTAGAAGAGAACTGGAAACAAACATAAACGGGATGAAGCAGACATGGACAGACCCAGATAAATGGGATGAAGCAGACATGGACAGACCCAGATAAATGGGATGAAGGAGACATGGACAAACTTAGATAAATGGGATGAAGCAGACATGGACAGACCCAGATAAATGAGATGAAGCAGACATGGACAGACCCAGGTAAATGGGATGAAGCAGACATGGTCAGACCCAGATAAACGGGATGAAGCAGACACGGACAGACCCAGATAAATGGGATGAAGCAGACATGGACAGACCCAGATAAATGGGATGATGCAGAAATGGTCAGACCCATATAAATGGGATGAAGCAGAAATGGTCAGACCCAGATAAATGAGATGAAGCAGACATTGTCAGACCCAGGTAATGGGATGAAGGAGACATGGACCGACCCAGATAAATGGGATGAAGCAGACATGGACAGACCCAGATAAATGGGATGAAGCAGACATGGACAGACCCAGATAAACGGGATGAAGCAGAAATGGTCAGACCCAGATAAATGGGATGAAGCAGACATGGACAGACCCAGATAAATGGGATGAAGCAGACATGGACAGACCCAGATAAATGGGATGAAGCAGACATGGACAGACCCAGATAAAGGGGATGAAGCAGAAATGGTCAGACCCAGCTAAATGGGATGAAGCAGACATGGACAGACCCAGATAAAGTGGATGAAGCAGACATGGACAGACCCAGATAAATGGAATGAAGCAGACATGGACAGACCCAGATAAATGGGATGAAGCAGACATGGACAGACCCAGATAAATGGGATGAAGCAGACATGGACAGACCCAGATAAATGGGATGAAGCAGACATGGACAGACCCAGATAAATGGGATGAAGCAGACATGGACAGACCCAGATAAATGGGATGAAGCAGACATGGACAGACCCAGATAAATGGAATGAAGCAGACATGGACAGACCCAGATAAATGGGATGAAGCAGACATGGACAGACCCAGATAAATGAGATGAAGCAGACATGGACAGACCCAGATAAATGGGATGAAGCAGACATGGACAGACCCAGATAAATGGGGTGAAGCAGACATGAACAGACCCAGATAAATGGGATGAAGCAGACATGGACAGACCCAGATAAATGGGATGAAGCAGACATGGACAGACCCAGGGGAGCTGAACGTGTGGATGATGATATGGGATGAAGATGAAATTGTGGATAAATGATATTGCAGACCTTGGACAGATGATAAATAGAATGATGAGATATTGTGACAGATGATGATAAATGATGATGATGATATTGAGGATAATGATAATATGGAATGATGCAGACATGATGATATATGTGGATGATGATGAGACATTGACAGTGATGATAAATGAGATGATGCAGACATGGATGATGTTGGATGATAATGGGATGATGCAGAAATGGTGCGGATGATGATATTGGACAGATGATGATGAAGCATGATATTGATTGTGGATGAATATATAGGAAGACTTGGATATTTTGATGATTGAAAGCCTATGATGGTATTGAACGGTGATGATGATACTGTGGATGATGATATTGCAGAGGATGATATTGTGGATGATGATATTGTGGATGATGATATTGTGGATGATGATATTGCGGATGATGATATTGCGGATCATGATATTGCGGATCATGATATTGCGGACGATGATATTGTGGTTGATGATAATATGGATGATGATATTGTGGATGATGATAATGTGGATGATGATAATGTGCATGATGATATTGTGGATGACGATATTGTGGATGATGATAATGTGGATGATGATATTGTGGTTGGTGATGATGTGGATGATGACATTGTGGATGATGATATTGCGGATGATGATATTGTGGTTGATGATAATGTGGATGATGATATTGTGGATGATGATAATGTGATGATAATGTGCACGATGATATTGTGGATGATGACATTGCAGATAATTATAATGTGGATGATGATAATGTGGATGATGATAATGTCGATAATGATAATGTCGATGATGCTATTGTGGATGACGATAATGTGGATGATGATATTGTGAATGATGATAATGACTATGATGATATTGTGGATAATGATAATGTGGATGATGATAATGTGTATGATGATATTGTGGATGATGATATTGAGGATGATGATAATATGGATGATTATATTGTGGATGGTGATAATGAAGATGGTGATAATGTGGATGATGATATTGTGAATGATGATTTTGTGGATGATAATAATGTTGATGATGAAATTGTGGATTGTGATATTGTGGATGGTGATAATGTGGATGATGTTAATGTGGATGATGGTTTTGTGGGTTATGGTAATGTGGATGATGATAGTGTGGATGATGTTAACGTGGATGATGATAATGTGGATGATTATATTGTGGATTATTATATTGTGGATGATGATATTGTGGACGATGATATTGTGGATGATGATATTGTGGACGATGATATTGTGGATGACGATATTGTGGATGATGATAATGTGGATGATGATATTATGGATGATGATATTGTGGATGATGATATTGTGGACGATGATATTGTGGATGATGATATTGTGGATGATGATATTGTGGATGACGATATTGTGGATGATAATAATGTGGATGATGATATCGTGGATGGCGACAACATGGATGCTGATAATATGGATGATGATATTGTGGATGACGATAATGTGGATGATGATATTGTGGATGATGATAATGTGTATGATGATAATGTGGATGATGATATTGTGGATGATGATAATGTGGATGATGATATTGTGGCAACAGGAAAGACTGAATGAAAGAAAAAAAATAGATAAAGACGGCAAAGAGAGAAAATGTTGGATACGTTGACAACATTGTATGGAAAAAGTGAAGTGAACAACAGAAGTGATAAAACAGCACTCATGACAGGAGATTGTTAAGATGATCACCTACGCCAGCAAGAGTGGTACCTGAAGAAGCAGAAGCGTCTTTCAAGCATGTATTTGTACAGGGTGTATTGTCTAGTAATGACAGCTAAGCGTGTTCAGTAATAGATAGTCTGCTGTCGGAATGTGCCATGCAAAGAACTCCTTTTACTGGAATGCCGCTGTCATTGTCCCGTTTTGAAAAAGGAAATAGCGTGTGTGTTTGTTCTTGTGCCAGTACGAGTGTGACATTTGAGAGGAAAATATGCTACCCGGGTACGGGATGGTTGTGGTGTTGGGGAGAGGAAAGGGGGGGGGGGGGGGGTTAAAAGAATGATAATGATACGACTATTTTGAATGGCAGCTGAACTTTGACACCTGCGAGAGCTGGTTCTAGCGATTCGGCGTGGGAATTCCATGCTCTCACGCGCGAAGAGGTCGAGGTCTATTGTTGCAGGAAAGTGTACGGGTTTTGAAAAACAGGTGTGTGGAAAGGATTGTTTGGCAGGGGAGAAAATAAGTTGAGCGCGTGGGAGACACCTTCTGTGTTTGGTGTTGTTGTGTTGTGAAAATTACCTGTCTTCCTCTGATGCTATTAACTGGTGAGGTAAATGATGATTTTTGAAAAATTCTCATATGCAGATTGTGTCATTGCGCAACGCGGTTATTTCCACTCTTTATCGCGGTTATTTCCACTCTTTATCGCGGTTATTTCCACTCTTTACATGTTGCTGCTCCTTCTTTCTTGTACGTGTTTTTTTATGTTGTGCTTGCTCCGTGGAGTTCCTATGGGGTCTGGTGAGACAACTAAAGAATATGACTACTGCAGGCCCAGTGATATTGTAAAAGGCGCATGTTGTTGACAACCTCATCATGTAAAACAAAATGCCACACATGGAACTAATAAGAGAGAAGAAACACAGAACTAATCTAAATACAAGACAAACAAAACTGACACGAATCGCACATTAAAATCTTTGTTGTCACGTGGTAAAACTCAATGAAAAAAACTCTGTTCCTCAAATTATTCATCTTCGTATTTATTATTCTGTCGGTTCTCACTTTTCTCGCTCTTAACTTTACAACCATTACTCTTTTGTTTATGTACTTGTTTAAGTTTCCAACTAGTCACACGCACATACATGTCAAGACTTTCTGATCACATCCAAATGGTAAAGGTTGTCCCATAGCAGCAACTGTCGTAAGGGAGTTGTGTTAGAGACTTCACCGTACTAGGTGCAGATTTAAGAGCTCGGATGACCAGTTCCCTTCCTCGCTGCTTTTGCCTTCCCTAATTCAAGAGCAGACGCAGGTATCCATTTACAGCTGGGTAGACCAAAGCGTGACGTTACAAGGTTTCAATCCTAGGACCGGTAAGTGTGCGTAAGAGAAAAGCGCCTAACGGACGCTCAAAGGGACTATACCAGACGTCAATGAAAATGGTGCAGTCAAAAAGACATGCTGAGCAAGGCTGTTCAAGTACCATACCGTCTGCTTGTTAAAGAAAGAATATTAATGTATTTTGTATCATGACCACACATAGGCTATTACCATTTATTTTGCGGTAATATGTCTCTCTGTGGTAACTCATGTTTTTGCACGGGTATTAACTTATAATGAACGCTGCATATTCAATACGTCACCAATTGTTAATGACGTCACGCGTTTTGCACTAATTTATGCTAACGGCTAATATTTTTGGCCTTTCGTTATCTGTGGTCTTCATGGTAAGACGTATTTTATTCAAGCTCCTAGTATTGCGGAGGAAGAGCTCTAAGTGGCATATATACTAGCCGCCATTAAAAACGCATCGCATTAGTTTATGAACCGCAACTCGTTGTGCTAATTTTAAAATACATGAAACCAATGATTTTACATTTCTGATCCATTTACTAACCCAAATTTGCTGTATTATTAAACATGAGACAATTCAGAACCGGCTCCTAAGCAGTTGTCAACCCTAGGTGTAAAAACAAAAGTCGCACTCATTAATATCGTCATTAATACAGTGGGACGGTCATTGGTGGTACCTGTCGCCCGAAATTGCTGGTTCAGCTTCACTATAGTGGACTGGTCACAATTGAAATGTCTGGCAACTTCTCTGGTCGCCATTCCACTGCTGAGCATACCAACAGCTTGCCATCGCTCTTGTGACGACAGTCGAGGCATGACAAAAACATTAACAGACTTTCTTTCGATGAAAACAGATAATGGCTTTTTACTCGCTGAAACTTGACTAATGCGTGTGCCAAATTTCAATGTGATTCGACTTTTAATAAAGCCAGAATTTATCAAAAACCTTGTCGAAGCACGCAAAATTTTAAGTAAACATCACATCGACAGTAAAGTGGGAATACATGAACTTCATTACTTGCACACTTTCGGGGTTTGAAAATCGCTCACTTGCATAAACATTTCAACAGCGAAAACATGTCACGATTTCGATGCGTTTTTAATGGCGGCTAGTATATTATAATCTTCGAAGGCCGCCACTATATTATCTAAGATGATTCAGAACTTAGCGAGAAGTTCGAGATATTACTGAAGAAACAACATGCTTAGAGAAAATGGATTGGTTTCTTCAAATATGAATAATAAACTCTATTTATATACTGGCTTCTTTCATCCTCATTACTCTTTATAGCTTTCAATGATTGTCTTAAGATTTTTCTGTAACAGAAAATCTGTGGCTTACTGTCAGAAATTGGCTGGAAGAAATTCTGCAGAGACAGAAATATTGGTATAAGAAACAAGAACAAGAAGTTGCAAACTATAAAACCTTCAGCGGACAGCACTACCCTACTAATCGTCTAGGGCAGGGGTTCCAAACCTGTGGTACGCATACCACCAAGAGGCAAGATGAACTTATCAAAGGGAGTGCGAGGAATATTTGGTAAACAACTTTATTGTCCAATTGAAATATTCCAAAAGTATTAGTGTTTATGACACAAAGTTGTAGGTTTACAAAGCATATCTTATTCTAACTAAAAGTGTTTACAATCCTTTCATTCCGGTTACAACAACTAATTTCTTTGAATCGGGATTTCGAGTTCTGTTCTCAGTCAAACTCAAAGCAAGAAACAAACTGGAGACTGAGCATGATATGTGGGGATCTCGTTCAAAATGTTTACTTAGAATAAAACTATTGGTTGACATAATTAATGGTGTCACTAATTTATTTGACTGTGTTGTGATAAAAATTTAATAACTTTACGGTACTAAAGATCTTGTTATGTACCGAATACTGACAATGTTGTTTTGTACCGAATAAAGTTTTTTATTATGAAACATTATTTAGTCCATTTATTTATTCACTTATATACACATGCATTGTAAGGGTAAAGGAGGTAAAGGAACCCGTTACACGCTCATTGAGGCATATTGGGAATATGGTGTTAGGCCCATAATTTCTTGACCGTCGGCACACTAAGGGTGATTTGGTCAGCATCACGCCGGCCGCCTTAACCTTCCCAGAATTGCTCTGGTACCCAGTTGGGGCTGGGTCGACCCAAGAGCCGTTTGCGGCCTAAAAAATCCCACCTCATCTGGGGATCGAACCATAGACCACTGAACTAGGAAGCCAGTGCACTAACCACTATGCTACCGCGGCTCCTTGTAACCTCTACAATTTATTTCCTCATATCATGTGTACAGGAAGGTTTACTAAAGGCCAAGCGGTACGTAGACGGAAAAGGTTTGGATTCCCTGGCCTAAGATGTCACACGAATGAACATTTTATTTTTTTCAACTTTCATCTTTCTATTGTCTGCCTCCTCTTTCGCTAACCTGCTCGGCGTCGATTACTGTTTTGTCAGGCAAACTAGACAAACACCCTTTGTCAAGCTTGTATGAGTGCGTGCCCTGTAACCAGAGGTTGTCACCCGCTTTAAAAAAAATGATATCATTCTCTTTCTAAAGAAATAAGATTTATCACATTCAAGTTTGGATTACTGATACTGTACTGGTCTCTCGTTTTCCTTTGAATCAGTTTAATGCACACTCCCTTCATGGGGCTTATGTCAAGCCCCCTATTGCTCATCATCTATTCAAGTTCTTTGTAGCTCCCGCAGGTCGCTGAGGAGACACGGAAAGAATAGGGAAAAACACCAGCCAACATCATCATCAGCTGCCATCTCCACAACGAAGGTTGGCTGTAATGGATCTCCAACATCTTCTGTCTCTTGTCTTGGTGGTGCACTCTGATAGACTCTTTCCTGTCCATCTCTTGATGTTATCTTCCCACATTATAGCGCCGTCTTCGTCTGGCGCGGCTGCCTTCATTTCTTCCTACTATTATGTTCTTCAGCAAGATGTTATGCCTTTTTATATGGCCAAAATAGTTTAGCTGTCTAATTTTTGTCATCTCCATCACTTCTGTTTTCATTCCTAAGTTTTCTAGGACTATGTTTTCTTTTCTTTCCATGAGATGCCCCCTATTCTTCTATATATCCACATCTCGAAAGCCTCAGTTCTTTCTTCCAACTGTTTGTTCATTGTCCATGTTTTCTTCCAACTGTTTGTTCATTGTCCATGTTTTCGTCCAACTGTTTGTTCATTGTCCATGTTTTCTTCCAACTGTTTGTTCATTGTCCATGTTTCTACACGATGCAGTAATGAAGAATATATATAAGACTTATTAGACTACAAGGTATTCTATATTTTGACATGTACCTTAATATAACCGACGGACCTTAAATCTAGGTTAAACAGAGCGCCTCGCCAAAACGAAGAAAACTTCAAATTAAAACAGGAAAGAATAAGAATTATGTAAACTTAAAACACACAACGGGTTCCGATATTTGCAGGATACTGGTTCATCATGACAGGGGTTCGAACCAATAGTCTCGCATTGTAACCTCTTGTCAAGAGGAAGGTTATTTTTAAAAAAAAGTATATGACAAGTGGGCATTTTGTTTTGTATAGGTGGAGAAACATTTGTTTCATCTATTTATAGATTCGGCCTGGATCGTCTTTGCGAAAATTGCTGTCACTTGTTGAAGTTTCAGTACAATAAGGTCTTGGGTTACGGCGGTTTCGATTTACGGGAACCCGCCGAAACGAACGACCTCAAAACCGATTGGGACCGAAGATGCAGCATACGAGATGAATGCAGTCAGTGACTCATAGCTTGACTGCTTGCGTCAGGGTCAGCGAACCAGAGCTGACCAAGACCTATCTCCACCTCCAAGTGGCGGTCCTGGAAACATGCTGCATCACTGCAGTCTGGCCGAGAGAGTAGGGATTGAAGAGGGAAGGCAAACCCGGTTCCAAAAATGCCATGCTGAAAACGGATATGTCGGGCCGAAAGGCGCAAATATCGCAGCTTCGCTTAACAACGTCCTTTTCAGGACGAACGCAGAAGAAGATAAAACGGATTAATTTTTAATGTTGATTAAATTTCAATTAGTATTCAACTATGGCAGCAACTATGTTACGTACGAACGAGGCGAACTAGTTCTGACGTAGGCACATAGCAGACGTACGCCGGTCGTCCCTGGCGCTAAAACGTAGGAACGTGGCATTATTTTAAGTCAGCTCGTGCTCTCGTTCACTGTTGCAGAGCGACCTCGATATTAACATTTATTAGTTTTAACTGTTCGTGTTTTACAATGTGCTGCATTTTACTACACTGGCATTATTAATATGTTTTATGAATTTTCCAGTAAAATAAATGCCTAAGACAATATTATAGTAAATGTTTTATTAACGCACAAGTATGCACATTTACTGGAATACAAATTCCGGCTTACGTACAAAATAGGGTTACGAATGCTCTTAAGAACGGAGCTCGTTCGTAACTTGAGACCTTACTGTAGTTGGAGATACTTTGAACTTTAGAAATGACTACAGCGGGTATACATTTTTCTTGCCAGGTTACTGAAATTCAAACTCTACAACTCAAGTAGTAATGGTGTGTTAGTTTGTTCGCAAGCAGGAGCGGAATGACAGTGATGGGGCCCTGGGGCAAAAAGGGTCACTGGCCCCCATTTACCGATTCCACATGGAGAGGTTAGGGGAGCTTGACCCCCCTCTGCTAAAGTGAGACTTCGGGCAGTGCCCGTAATGCCCAATGATCAGTCCACCCCTGGGATCAAGGATAATCTCCATTACTGTTTTCACAGTTTACATTATTTTTTTTTTTCTAAAATATTCTTTTTCTTCATATGTACCCTCTTGAAATATTTCTTCATTATGTTTTTCATTTTCCCCTTCATTTTCTTCATCAAATGCTTTATTTTATTATATACCATTCTCCTTCCTAGTCGTCTCCGTATATTATTATTCTTCTTTACATATTTATTTTTCGTTACGTTAGATATTAATTTACTTTTTAATTTTCTATATCCGTTCTATTTTTAAAAAAAATATTACATTCGTTGTATTTATAATCTTCTACGTCATATTTTTTATATTATTCTCTTTAATGATCTTCTTTGTATCCTTATTCTTTATCATCTTACTTACTTACTTACTTACTTACTTACTTACTTACTTACTTACTTACTTACTTACTTACTTACTTACTTACTTACTTACTTACTTACTTACTTACTTATTTACTTACTTACTTACTTATTTACTTACTTACTTACTTACTTACTTACTTACTTATTTACTTACTTACTTACTTACTTACTTACTTATTTACTTACTTACTTATTTACTTACTTACTTACTTATTTACTTACTTACTTACTTACTTACTTATTTACTTACTTACTTACTTACTTACTTACTTACTTACTTATTTACTTACTTACTTACTTACTTACTTATTTACTTACTTACTTACTTACTTACTTACTTACTTATTTACTTACTTACTTACTTACTTACTTACTTACTTACTTATTTACTTACTTACTTACTTACTTACTTACTTACTTACTTACTTACTTACTTACTTACTTATTTACTTACTTACTTACTTAGTTACTTACTTATTTACTTACTTACTTACTTACTTACTTACTTACTTACTTACTTATTTACTTCCTCATTCCTTCACTGTTTGTCGTCTATCACGCCCATGGCGACCGTTGCCTCAATTGGCTGTGTGTGGTGTACCCGGAAACGGGGCCTCCCAGTACTGAGGCAAAGTTAAGTCCCCGATGTCACTTATCGGTGCAGAATTGAGAGAGATGGCTGAGCATCACAATCCCTCCTGTGTTGCAGCATGATGAGAACCCAGCATTGCACACTGAGCTTGGGGGGATCACTTGGGCACCAGACTTATTACTGGCTCTTGACTGGATGGCCGCATGCAGGAGATTTCTACAATGGAGGGTTGGCAGGTGGTGGGTATCGGGAAGTGGCTCTGTGCAGGACGTGAGGATTCCTTGGGAGAGCCCCGAACCAGAGCACAGCATTGTGCAAGCTCTGCATAGTTGGAGAGCCCCCTGGATGACGGGGAATGCACAGTGTGCTACCCCCACCTATCCCCAACTGCTAACTTAGAACCAGAAGTGGGGTCCTCTGTATGCGTGCCAGGCCAGGATAAAATGCCTGGGAAAGAGACTGGAGCTCAGAACTCCCTAACTCAAAGTTGCAGGATGGCAGAAAAGCCACGGGAAAGACAGGGCTATTTTGAAGATAACGCAACCATATTTTCACCATACGAGCTCGGACGCCGCCTCGGTAAACAAGGTCCGCGCAGAGCAGTGACACCCCCAGGCTGCTTGCGAATAGTCTACTACTGGGAACATAAACAGATTAGGGATGAGCCCACTCTCCCGTTGAACAGGTGCTAAAGTCGTAGATACTGGGCCAGAAGGCGCACCGGAAACCACAGTATCATGCAACTCGCTTTTTTTTTTTCTATGGAGAGTACACCGTCAATAAATCTCGTTCTGGTGCTCGCCCTGTGGAGCTCCACCAGGCAGGTGCAGTGCCGGGCTCTGAGCCTCGACAGAGCCCACCCTCAGCTACTGGAGGACCCTCTAGACCGTCTTGTGGAGTCAACAGACGGCGGAGGAGAACTACTGACCAAAACAAAACAGAAAAAGAGAAACCCAGAGTGCCACTTGTCATGATGCACTGGAATGCAGAGGGAGTGAACAGCAAGCAGGCTGGATACAGCAAAAAGACAGAGCTGGAAAACATCTTGTATGAGAAGCAAGTCAGTGTTTGCTGTATCCAAGAGACTCACTTGAAAGCAGATCAAACCTTTAAAATAAGGGGATATCAATGCTTCAGATCCGACAGACAAGATAGACGAAAAGGAGGAGTACTTACTCTTGTAAGGAATAACATTCCTGCACACGAAAGGAAAACCTTCATGGATGGAGCAGAATATCAGCTGCTGCAGATAAAGGTTGTCATGAAATATTCTAATCCACATATATAAATTATTAGGTAAATATGAAGCATAACAAATAAAATTAATAAAGAGAAGAGCAATGGTAAAATAACAGTGCTGTCACAAAGAATGTACTCGAAATCCCCCCTTGTTTTCTGCTTCGTCTGCAAATTGTAACGCTTTCACGTTGATAGTAAAAGCTTACTGTATTATACCCGCTTTCTTCAATGAAACGTGTGCTGTATTTCTTGGAAAAACATTAAGAGGCAGACTGCGTAATGACCTAAATTTTAAATTCCATTCATGTCTTTTTCTACATTACGTTACCAAAACGAACGAACAGATGGACAAAAGGATAGCGAGAGGGGAGGGCTGAAAATCAGGAACGCATGCAACACGCGACGCGCGATATACAAATGCTGGCATCACGCGTGTAAGTCTACAAGCACTAACTTTTTCAGACGGACAGTGATAAAATACACTACCCTTTCCCAGAGTTAGGTTTATAAATCATAACAGACTCTTATTAGAAAAGATAACATTAGATGGGTTTACGGTTGAAAACATAACAGTACCCAGACAGCACATCTTCCAAACAGGAGGTAGAAGAAATTGCATATTTTGAACGCAGCCACGTAGCTCCTTTAAATTAGTATTTTTGGGTTCCTTAGGGCTTGCTGACAAATAATATGTAAAACGTTACGCAAATAGTCCAGGAATTAATAAATTATACCCAAAATAAAATATTGGGGGTGCCTGACAGCATAAAATCATTTCTGCTCATAAGATTTTTTTTTTAACGTGTTTGAAAAAAATTTACGTTACAGAAATAGCCTACCATGTAAACTCCAAATTGATTGGAGCGCAACAAATGACAGCCTAACCACGATTGGTCGGGCTATAAATACTATCTTGGTTGTTAGGGGAAACGGGGAAAGGTAACATTTTTTCAAACACTTGTCGAAACGTGGCTCATTGGCCAGTCTCGCTGATATACACACTTGGGAGCGTTAGTTCGAGACCACTTGTTGAAATGATCTTGATAAAGCATCAGTGCGTTGAAGCCAGCTAAAATTTTGCTCAATAAAAGCCTGGAAGATAAGCAGATGGAAATTTGTGCCAGTTTGTGCCAGAATTCATTGCTAATCAACGTATCTGTGTTATTCGTATGAATTGTGGTAAGCTTGAACCATTTAATATCTTTTAATTAAAATTGAATGTGAATTGTTGATTTATGCCTGTATATATATGTGTAGTTCAGTGGCAAACGTGAGGTAAAGCCTAAAATGCTCCAGCCTGAACAGAGGGTGTCGGAGAGAAGTAAAACGGCATGGAATGGCCAAACAGTACACTGACACCTGGATGATTGACTAGAAAGAAATAATGCTGGAAGTGCAGAGGCGTAGTGACCATTAAGGATGGTAATGCTGGTATAAAGTATTTCAGATGAAGCTGACTGTTGGCCTAACGCTCTGAACGCAATGTTTGTGCTGTATTGTGATCAGTGTAAAAGAGAATATAAATTAGTTATGAAGTAGAAGGTACATCCTTCTTGATTTCAGGGACAGTGGTCTTGATGGTACTGAGCAGCATCTGGTCAGAGATTTGCTGAATCCAGAGTCGGACAGCATACTCCTTGGTCTTTTTAGCTATCAGTGAGGTGTCTCCTGAGCCCAGAGGAGAATTCGAGCAGAGGAGTCCTTTCCTGCCGCCATCACTCAAGATAAGCAGAGTTGGCCAGCTGAGCTCAACATTATGTCCCCTCATCTTGAAATAACTTTATAAAAATACTATTCAGAGGGGAATTTACTTGTCTTAAAATCATGAACTGTGGAACATGTCCAATACTAGTCCCTAAAGACAAACTATTGAAGTCATGATGACAAATACCAACAGAGCTTGAACAAAACAAAACCAGTATTACCTCATTTTACTACTACACAACTGACACACATAGAACATTTGTACTAATATATGTCCCTACAATATTCATATTAAATACATTCTGTACATAACTTGTAATTTAAATTGATTGTGATTCCTGGTTCCCTTGTAGTTGAATCAGGACACATATTCATTCATGCCAGTAATGAATACATATGGTTATTCGAAAGTTTATCAGTGACTCTTTTAAGATATCTTTGTAGAGTGGTATATGTATGTGAGTGTCACAGTGTTGTCAAGAGTAGTGGATTAAATTAAATTGTTTATCTGTCTGTTGTTGTGACTTACACTTCACCATACTCATACCCTAGACACATAACGTAGCATCACACTATTCCAGAATAATTCTGACTGAGATATATAGATATGTGGTAGCAAGTAAGGTTATCTATAATACACTACTCTTAATAGATATAGATACCTTCACAGCTGATCTCAGTCAGTACACTAAGTTCCCTATAAGTATTTATAACATCCCACTTCACCACATATATTGGGGGCTCGTCCGGGATTTTGAATTTTTAACTATTAAAAATATTGGGGGTAATTCACTTCAGGGAATATAAGAATTAAAAGGTATCCTTGGGTGGAATTAAATAAGGTTGAGCTCACGGTGCCTGTGTTGTCCATTAGAGATTGAATTGTTGGTTAGACATTATAAAAATTTACCTGATAGACAATGGCGGACCTGGCCAAATTTCGATCTGCTGCGGTTCAGACTGCAAAAGAGTTAGGATTAGATGGGCAAGGTATGGTTGCCTATGTCACAACGGAATGTGACAAATTTATTGAACGCGAAGAAAGAAGATTAGAAAAAGAAGCCGAAAGAAGGTTAGAGGCTGAGACTAAGAGGTTGCAAGCTGAGGCTGAGACTAAGAGGTTGCAGATTGAGGCTGACAAAGAGGCAAAAGCATTGGAAGCCGAGGAAAGAAGACAAGCTGCAGAAAGGGAAGAGAAGAAATTAGCTGCAGAAAGAGAAGAGAAGAAATTAGCTGCAGAAAGAGAAGAGAAGAAATTAGCTGCAGAAAGAGAAGAGAAGAGATTAGCTGCAGAGAGGGAAGCAGAAAAGGAGGAGAAGAGATTACAAAGGGAACATGAGTTACGACTAAGGGAGTTTGAGTTTCAAGGCCATGCTCCTGAAAATGGTGCCAGTCCCTTTGCCTCTGATGCTACGGTTACTCAGGAGCCTCAACCTCAGCTATGAACTTTCATTTAGATCATTTTGTTGAGAAAGACGATGATATTGAGAGCTATATAAATAGGTACGAACTATTAGCTACCACGTATGTGTTAGAGAGAGAAAGGTGGAGCTTAAAGTTATCTCAGGGACTTCGTGGGGCAGCTTATGAAGTTTTTGCAAAAATGAGCAGAGGTGATCAGGAAAATTATGACATGCTAAAGCAGGCTCTTTTGTTAAGGTATGAAAAGAATGCAGAATTCTATAGAAAAAAATTTAGGAATGCTAAACTACTGTCAGGTGAAACCTATCACCAGTTCTCTGCACGAATCGAGACATACTTGGAGAAATGGACTTCTCTGGGGAAAACCCAAGATCTTAAGGAAATGGTCCTTATAGAGCAACTAAGAGAGTCCATGGCTCCAGACCTGAGAAAGTTTCTCATGGAACAAGGTGCAGAGAGGCTGGGTGAGTTGCTAAATGTTGCTGAAAGGTATCAAGCAGCTCAAGCAGAGGTAACAGGTAATAAAAAGAAACAGGTGGACAACTTTAGGGCACCACAGAACTTTAAGCAATTTGATCCTAGGGATCAAAATAAAGGTAAGCACCAATTTGATAGGCCACGGTATGACAATAAAAATAAATTCCCACAATTCGATGAAAGGAAATATGATGAAAGAAAATCTTTCAACCAAGGAAAAAGGTGGTGTAAAAATTGTCAGATGGACAATCATGACACTGACCGTTGCAGAAGGAAACCTGTGTATATGGCAACCCTTCAGGTCAGGTCGACCTCAAGACAGGAGGAGGATATTATGTTGAATACCACTCCAGAAGAGATGAGGAAGGCACAGGCTGGGAATAAAACACTCAAGCCTTGTTTCAGAAAATTGTCAACTTGTCATACAACTCCAGGCAAGGGAGATTTTTACATGAAAAACAAGTTGATGTATAGGAAGACTGGAACTAGATCCAATGGTCACGGACAGCTGGTTCTTCCAAAAAGATATAGGACAGAATTAATAAGGAGTCTACATGTGAAACCAGATGGGGACCATGAGAAGATAGGTACCATCATTCAAAAGGTGGCTCACAATTATTATTGGCCCAAAGCAAGATGGGACATTGAGAATTTTGTAGAAAGGTGTAGCATAGCACATGAGGGAACACCCACAAGTGGGAACATTGATCAGGACCTGGACACGCCCCGGAGCAAAATTAGGCCTGATAATAAAAAGAAATATAGATTTGATAAAGTGGACCAAATGGAATGGGAAGCCCCTTTTCACGGACAAGCTTCACTTAACTGTTTTACAATGGCCACTATGCGGAGAGTGCAAAAAGATGTCTTACCCCAGGATAAGCCGACAATCCCTCAATCGGACTTAAACAAACTGGAGGAAGAAGATGTAGAGAGGAAATCTCTCATCAAGAATTTTAAGAGGGGAGAAAGCCCCAAAAGAAAAATTGGTAGCGGTCGTTTTGTGAATGATAATTCTGGGAGGAAAAATCATCACTATAAAGCTTCGAGTGGAAGAGACCATACCGGTGCATGGACAAATAGGTCCACACAATTAAAGGTCCATATGTAGCTTTGTTAAGAACGTGGACTGATGAAAAGGCAGAGGAAAACATTACATCTTCATACCAGTATGTGAATGAGCTGACCACTCGGTTAAAAACTGGCTGGAAACTTGCCAATGAAAATTTGAAACAAGCCAGGAAGAAACATGCTGCCTATTATAACAGGAAGGCGAAAGACAGAAATTTGGCTGTGGGAGAGAAAGTACTGCTTCTTTTGCCCGGGAGTCAGAATAAGTTACAAATTGGATGGCAGGGTCCATATACAGTTCTAGAGAAGGTGTCTAGAACAAATTATAAGATAGATAAGAAGGGGAAAGAAAAAATCTATCATGTGAATCTCCTGAAGAAATATTTGGAAAGAGAACATCAGGAAGAGACACACTTGTTGACCTTGTCCATCGCCATGGAGATGAAAAAGGAACCACTTTCATCATTTGAATATCCATTACACCCCTGTGAGACAGCAGCACAGGTGAAAATCAGTACACATTTAACGAAAACTCAGAAAGAGAGAGTGCAACAGGTTCTAAATAATCATGCAGAGGTGTTAACAGACCGACCAGGGCATACAAACCTATTGGAATATGATATGAAACTCATAGACTCCACACCTGTCTGTATGAAACCATATTCGATTCCGTTTGCTAAGGAAAAAGCTTTGAAGGAAGAGATAGACTATCTATTGAAGGAAGGAATTATTTCGCACAGTGAGTCTTCGTATAGTTCCGGTGTTGTACTCTTAAGGAAGCCCTCTGGAGAACATAGACTCAGTATAGATTACAGGAGACTGAATGCTATTACAGAAGGACAGGTGGATCCATTGCCGGATACAAATCAGCTGTTTGCCAGGTTAAATAAAGCTAAATATTTCTCAAAAGTGGATCTGAGTAAAGGATACTATCAGATTCCAGTAAAGCCTGAGGTTAGACCATACCTAGCTTTTAGTACCTCAGAAGGACACTATGAGTTTAATAGATTGCCATTTGGATTGAAGAATGCGCCTAGTGTCTTCTCTAGAATGATGAGAAAATTATTGGATCCTCTGAATAATCCCTGTATAACAAATTTTATGGATGATATCCTTATAGCAACAGAAACATTTGAGGAACACATTGACTCTCTGAACATGCTGTTTGATCGACTTAGGGAGGCAAATTTAACAGCCCGACCAACCAAATGTTGTGTTGGATGTAAAGAATTGGAATTTTTGGGACACACAGTTTATCAGGGAAACATGACCCCTGACCCAAAGAACTTAGAGAAACTACAGAAAGCCCCGAGACCACAAACCAAGAAGGACGTGAGATCCTTTGTCTCATTATGTGGTTTCTACCAGAAGTATATCAAAAACTTTAATTCCATATGTGCACCTTTAACGGAATTGACACGTAAAGGACTTCCAGATCGCATTACATGGACACCACAATGTGAAATGACTTACCAAGAATTGAAGGAAAAGCTCACAAGTAAACCCATTTTGAAATTACCTGACTTAAGTCAAGAATTCATAGTAAGGACGGATGCAAGTAATATTGGGTTAGGTGCAACTTTACTACAGAAATCAGATGCATTGGATGGGGAATTAAGCCCAGTGGCATATGCTAGCAGAAAGTTGAATAAAGCTGAAATCAACTACTCAACTAGCGAAAAAGAATGTCTTGCAGTAATATGGGCAATAAAGAAATTCAATATTTATCTATATGGGAAGGCATTTAAGTTGCAAACTGACCACAAACCTTTATCGTTCTTAGCACAGGCTAAGCATGAGAACTCTAGGTTACTCCGATGGTCTTTGCTTCTGGCTCCATATAATTTTAGCATTGAATATATATCTGGAAAAACCAATCTGGGAGCGGATTTTTTAAGCCGCCATCCGTGTGATGAGAATCACCGTAAACCCCAGAAATAATAATAAATTTCTATATGTGTATATAGAATAAAGGACTGACATATAATGTCTGTTTTAAGAGGGGAGGTGTCATGAAATATTCTAATCCACATATATAAATTATTAGGTAAATATGAAGCATAACAAATAAAATTAATAAAGAGAAGAGCAATGGTAAAATAACAGTGCTGTCACAAAGAATGTACTCGAAATCCCCCTTGTTTTCTGCTTCGTCTGCAAATTGTAACGCTTTCACGTTGATAGTAAAAGCTTACTGTATTATACCCGCTTTCTTCAATGAAACGTGTGCTGTATTTCTTGGAAAAACATTAAGAGGCAGACTGCGTAATGACCTAAATTTTAAATTCCATTCATGTCTTTTTCTACATTACGTTACCAAAACGAACGAACAGATGGACAAAAGGATAGCGAGAGGGGAGGGCTGAAAATCAGGAACGCATGCAACACGCGACGCGCGATATACAAATGCTGGCATCACGCGTGTAAGTCTACAAGCACTAACTTTTTCAGACGGACAGTGATAAAATACACTACCCTTTCCCAGAGTTAGGTTTATAAATCATAACAGACTCTTATTAGAAAAGATAACATTAGATGGGTTTACGGTTGAAAACATAACAGTACCCAGACAGCACATCTTCCAAACAGGAGGTAGAAGAAATTGCATATTTTGAACGCAGCCACGTAGCTCCTTTAAATTAGTATTTTTGGGTTCCTTAGGGCTTGCTGACAAATAATATGTAAAACGTTACGCAAATAGTCCAGGAATTAATAAATTATACCCAAAATAAAATATTGGGGGTGCCTGACAGCATAAAATCATTTCTGCTCATAAGATTTTTTTTTAACGTGTTTGAAAAAAATTTACGTTACAGAAATAGCCTACCATGTAAACTCCAAATTGATTGGAGCGCAACAAATGACAGCCTAACCACGATTGGTCGGGCTATAAATACTATCTTGGTTGTTAGGGGAAACGGGGAAAGGTAACATTTTTTCAAACACTTGTCGAAACGTGGCTCATTGGCCAGTCTCGCTGATATACACACTTGGGAGCGTTAGTTCGAGACCACTTGTTGAAATGATCTTGATAAAGCATCAGTGCGTTGAAGCCAGCTAAAATTTTGCTCAATAAAAGCCTGGAAGATAAGCAGATGGAGATTTGTGCCAGTTTGTGCCAGAATTCATTGCTAATCAACGTATCTGTGTTATTCGTATGAATTGTGGTAAGCTTGAACCATTTAATATCTTTTAATGAAAATTGAATGTGAATTGTTGATTTATGCCTGTATATATATGTGTAGTTCAGTGGCAAACGTGAGGTAAGGCCTAAAATGCTCCAGCCTGAACAGAGGGTGTCGGAGAGAAGTAAAACGGCATGGAATGGCCAAATAGTACACTGACACCTGGATGATTGACTGGAAAGAAATAATGCTGGAAGTGCAGAGGCGTAGTGACCATTAAGGATGGTAATGCTGGTATAAAGTATTTCAGATGAAGCTGACTGTTGGCCTAACGCTCTGAACGCAATGTTTGTGCTGTATTGTGATCAGTGTAAAAGAGAATATAAATTAGTTATGAAGTAGAAGGTACATCCTTCTTGATTTCAGGGACAGTGGTCTTGATGGTACTGAGCAGCATCTGGTCAGAGATTTGCTGAATCCAGAGTCGGACAGCATACTCCTTGGTCTTTTTAGCTATCAGTGAGGTGTCTCCTGAGCCCAGAGGAGAATTCGAGCAGAGGAGTCCTTTCCTGCCGCCATCACTCAAGATAAGCAGAGTTGGCCAGCTGAGCTCAACATTATGTCCCCTCATCTTGAAATAACTTTATAAAAATACTATTCAGAGGGGAATTTACTTGTCTTAAAATCATGAACTGTGAACATGTCCAATACTAGTCCCTAAAGACAAACTATTGAAGTCATGATGACAAATACCAACAGAGCTTGAACAAAACAAAACCAGTATTACCTCATTTTACTACTACACAACTGACACACATAGAACATTTGTACTAATATATGTCACTACAATATTCATATTAAATACATTCTGTACATAACTTGTAATTTAAATTGATTGTGATTCCTGGTTCCCTTGTAGTTGAATCAGGACACATATTCATTCATGCCAGTAATGAATACATATGGTTATTCGAAAGTTTATCAGTGACTCTTTTAAGATATCTTTGTAGAGTGGTATATGTATGTGAGTGTCACAGTGTTGTCAAGAGTAGTGGATTAAATTAAATTGTTTATCTGTCTGTTGTTGTGACTTACACTTCACCATACTCATACCCTAGACACATAACGTAGCATCACACTATTCCAGAATAATTCTGACTGAGATATATAGATATGTGGTAGCAAGTAAGGTTATCTATAATACACTACTCTTAATAGATATAGATACCTTCACAGCTGATCTCAGTCAGTACACTAAGTTCCCTATAAGTATTTATAACTTCCCACTTCACCACAAAGGTAGACAAGATGGAAATAGAACTCCTGAACTATTACTGTCCGAACAACAAACCCCTGAGTCTCAGCTCTATACAGGTACCAGCCACCAACTTTATAGCAGTTGGAGACTTTAATAGCCACTCCCAGAGCTGGGGCTATAACCATCTGGATCACAGAGGTGAAGAGGTTGAAACTTGGCAAGATGATCACTCCCTAATCCTAGTCAATAATGCCACAGATACTCCTACCTTCTACTCCAGAGGATGGCACACAACCTCAACACCAGATCTTGCCTTCTCCACACCAGATATAGCTGGATCTATTAGTAGAGAAGTAGGAGACCAACTAGGGGGAAGCGACCATCGCCCAATCTTTCTTACTGTCCAGAGTGCAACTCTCAGTACAGGCCCAGCCATTACAAGATGGAACTACAAAAAAGCCAACTGGGGTTTATTCAGGCATCAGGTGAACACGCTGCTGTCTACCCTCAAGGTACAGAACAGAGACATTAATGAAGTGGTAAAAGACTTCAACAGATGCATACTACAAGCTGCAAAAGAAACCATTCCCAAAGGATGCCGGCGTAACTACATACCATACTGGTCCAGCACACTCCAAGAACGTCAGGAAGCTATGGACAAGGCTAGAAAGGACGCAGAGTCTCAGCCTTCACTTGAAACTCACAACAAATGGAAAAAGGCTGTAGCAGAGTTTCAGAGAACAAAGCTAGAAGAAAAGCGGAAAAGCTGGAGAACTAAAACGGCATCGCTGAACCTTGAGAAAGACGGCAGGAAACTTTGGAGATTAGTCAAGTCTCTAAATGAAGAGCATTCCTCACCAAGGCAGACTATCACATTGGATGAAGGTGGCAAACTTTTCAGAGGAAAACAAGCTGCAGACTTGTTTGCTAGAAGATACAGTTCAGAAAGCAACTTACCCATTAACATAGACCATCAGAGAGAGATAAGAAAAGAAATACTGGCAACCATGGGACAGACAGATACTCCTGCCCCAATGAGGGAACCCATCACACTAGGAGAACTACAGAAGGCTATTTCCAAGCTTAAGTTTCAAAAGTCACCCGGCCCAGACAAAATCAGCAACGAAATGCTAGTAAATCTGAGCTCAGCAGCAAAGACAAAACTGCTTGAGATATTCAACCACAGCTGGTTGAAAGGAACGGTACCCCAAGTATGGAGAGAAGCCATCACAATACCCATACTAAAGAAAGGGAAATGTAAGACCGAGGCTGCAAGTTACCGGCCAATCAGTCTCACAAGCTGTGTTGGGAAGACTATGGAGCGAATAGTCAACCACAGATTGAAATGGTATTTAGAGTCTGAGCAGATCCTGGTGCCGGAACAAGCTGGATTTAGAGAATGCTACAGTATAGAAGACCAAGTTACTTACTTGTCTCAAGCAATAGAAGATGCCTTCCAGGAGAAGAAAAAGGTCCTAACGATCTGGGTCGACTTCAAGCAGGCCTTTGACAAGGTGTGGAAAGATGGCCTCATTGCAAAACTTAGGAGAAGTGGAATCCAAGGCAACATGATGAAATGGATCCAGTCATACTTGCATAACAGGAGAACTAGAGTCACTCTTGACGGTCTGCAGAGCAGAAAAGTGTTGCTCCATCAGGGGTACCTCAAGGAGGAGTAATTTCCCCAACACTCTTCCTTGTTTACATCAATGACCTGGTGAAAGATCTCCCTGCAGGAGTTAAAGCTGCCTTATATGCAGATGACCTAGTACTCTGGTGCGCTGATGAAAATGTCACCACAGCAAATTATAGAATGCAGCGGGCAGCAGACATGCTAGTGTCATGGGCAGAGAAATGGCTTATCACAATAAACACAGACAAAACCTCCACAACACTGTTCTCCCTCGCCCCCAAGGACAAATCAGCTAACATACACCTAGGGACAACCGTGATCAAGGAAGAAAGCTACCCCACCTATCTTGGGGTGACATTTGACCAAAGGCTTACATGGAATAAGCATATTGAAAATGCAGAAGGAAAGGCCCGAAGACGACTAGGCATACTCAGAAAATTAGCAGGTACCAACTGGGGAGCAAATGAACGAAATCTAAAGAAGATTTATAATGGAGTAATAAGACCACACTTAGAGTTTAGCTCAGCAGCATGGTCATCAGCTGCTAACTCACATCTGCAGTCTTTGGACAAGGTGCAAAATCAAGCTCTCAGGCTCATTACAGGAGCCATGAAAACTACACCAATAACAGAGATGCAGAAGGTTGCTGGATTACAGACATTGTCCCATAGAAGAGACACAAAAACCATGATCCAGATGGAAAAGTACAACAGTATGCCAATGCACCCAATGAAGGCAAGACTAGATGATCTGGCATTGGGACGTCTAAAGCGTAGCAGCTTTGTGCATCGGGGGAAAAGACTTATAAGACAGCATCAAGAAGACCTATCCATGAAGACAACACCACTGAAGCCCACCCTATACCCTGTACCATGGGAGCAGGCCAGCAGTGCCCTCCAAATTAATACAACAGTCAGTGGTCTCACAAGTGGATGTGAGTATAATGATCTGCAAAAACGAACTGCTACATTGAGTATGATCCAAGAAAGCTATCCCGATCAATCATGGATACATGCCTATACAGATGGATCAGCAACTAATGCTGTTAGGAATGGAGGTGCCGGTATCTTTATCTCATATCCTGACAACCACTATGAGACTAGGCACATTCCCACTGGTAAATTCTGTTCCAACTATACAGCTGAGGTTCAAGCTCTAGAGCAAGCTGCAAATATGATTTATAACACCAACTCTGACTGCCACCCGGTAGTCATCCTCACAGATGCACTGTCTGTCCTGCAAGCTCTCAAGGGTGGTAAACTCCCGCATCTGAGAAATGAACTAAACAAGGTAGCTGCCAAAAAGAGAACCATACTTCAGTGGGTACCATCTCATTGTGGTGTACCCGGAAATGAAAAGGCAGATAAACTTGCAAAAAAGGGAGGAGAATGTGAACAAGAAGATAATGAAGTCACATACTTTGAGAAAAAGAGAGCTATCCAGACTATCAGAAGAGAACAGAACCAACCCAAAGACGACTATCACACTCTCGACCGGCAGGGACAGACAACTATTTTTCGACTCAGGACAGGGCATAACAAACTGAATAAACACATGCACAAGCTACGATTGTCTGCTTCACCACTGTGCACATGTGGATTAAACGAACAAACTGCTGAGCATGTTCTACAGGACTGTGCTCTGTATGACCAGTTAAGAAAGATATACTGGCCCAATGACTCAACACTAAACTCAAAGCTATATGGAGTTAAAGAGGAACTTCAAACAACAGTCGAATTCATCATGAGAACTCGTCTGACGGTGTAATCATCAAAGATGCGATCGCAAGAAGAAGAAGACTTACTTACTTACTTATTTACTTACTTACTTACTTACTTACTTACTTAGTCGTTCACCTTCTACTCTGAAGTGTAGAAATTAGGAAGAGAGAGCGCAATACTATCCTATCGGCTATCTTCCTCCTCGCCTGGTTCCATTCTAGTCCTCGGTCCTTCAGTGATATATTTATTATCTTCTTGTTTATATTTTCTCTATTTTTTTGTTTTCATCTTTTTTATTATTCTTGTTATAGTTCTTCTCCTTCATATTCTACTTTTTATTCCGCGTCCGAATGGCTAAACGGTTTGAGCGCTAGCCTACAGCAGCATATTTACTGGGTTCCCGTTTCGAAACCAAGTAGCGTCACGCTCCAGTCTACATAGATGTGAATGGGTACCTGACTGCTGTTGAAGTAGGGAAGGCAAAGGTAGTAGGGAAGGGAACTGATCATACCAACTCATAAAGCTAGGCCTAGTATAGTGAAGTCTTCACCACCCTACTACAGTTTCTGCTATTGGACTGCCTTTACCCCTTTCTTGTTGTTTTGCCTTTTATCCTTCATATTAACTTCCTTTACATTTTATCTCAGCATTACTCACCGTTATATTAATATTTTTAAAATTCTTGTTCTTCTTCAAGTGCCATAACTCTTCACAACTTGCCATATTTCGCCACAGCTTATTGGCCCTAATGTTACTAACAAGTTGTACTGTCCGCGTTCCCCGCCTTTTTATCAAACTGTCTAGCATTTTCGCTCTGTGCTCCACGTAGTTTCCGGTCATCTCTCAAGGGAGAATGAAAGAATCGGATTACTGCACCCTCAAGCATGTCGTCCAAGGTGACTCATATGAGGTTGTGCATAGGGTTGGTAACTTCATCATGTCAAACTTATTTCCACAGAAACTACTGCTTCTAGAGCCCACCAGAGCTTGCAATGAGACCAGTTGTAGTGGTGGGTCCATGCTTCGTACGGAGTACAACAAAAATGATGGTAATGATCTTCTCTCTCTGTGTCGTCTGCTTGTTCTTTGTCTATTGTGAAGGTATTGCCTCCCCTGCTTTGCAGTAGTGGTCCAACAGTGGCCAAAACTCAAGAGTATCTAATATGGGCTTCAAAGGTGCCTACCTTCGCACAAGATTACTCTTGGCAGATTTGTAAATAGAAGGGTACTGACACCTCTATCTTAAGGTAGTTTTCAAAAGATAATCAGATAAGCGAAAACAATGCTGCTTTGGCTGAGCATGTTAATTCTAAAATCTGCCGACCGCTTTTGTGAATGATTAATCTTAGCTCGTTAAGCCCCCACCTCTGATTTACTCAGTGGAATTCTTATTATTCTGGTATAGCTCTGTTTAGAGTGTGTGTAGTAAATTGACTGAGACAAACATGCAGTACATTTAAAAGGATTAAATCGAAGTTAAACAAATTTAATAATCACTTAAGTTTTAACAGTTTGAAAATAATTTGAATAGTTATGGATCAAGAAAAAGTTATCATCACGTTCGTGATAGGAGGTAAATTGTTACAAGAAGTTCAAGTGGCAGCATATATATTGAACTTAGCTGCCAATGACGGTTTTGCTCCTTCTGATGGGTTGGTTCTTTTTACACTTCTCACGCTCGCCGCTGGCCAAGATTGTTGGGTGCAGCTCGTTTCCCAGAAATGTCAGTTAGAGTCTACAAAGTTGGTCCTTCGTCTTAAAGCTCAGGCCACTGTTCCCTTCTTGTTCCAGAGATAGTACTTTCTGCTGATACTACCAATAAGCCAATCCTGGATCACAGACTTTTTACTCAGATAAATAAAAGGCACTGGCCGATGCCTTATTTCCCGTGTACTTGGGGTCGTTAATTTTAACTTTAATTCCCTCTCTGACGCCGTGTGTTTCAGTTTCCTCAGATATTCCGGTTTTCCTTATTTGAAATGTTATAGATTTCCTGGGCTGAATTGTAAGTACTGATGAATACTCCAATAAAAGGTGTCCGGTCTGATAAATGGAAATTCTGAATTCTAATTACTGGCAACTCTGGTGTCTTTGGCAAGCGTGAATCTCACAGTGTCTTAACACCGAAGCGTGTCAGGTTATATTCACTGTCCTACCCCGCACTGTTTGTTATGGAGCTCAAATGATCAGCCAATCTGATTTGAATATTTGGCATGACTCATATAG
>JAMPIV010009723.1:0-80000 GCA_024509875.1 Oreohelix idahoensis
GTGTAAGGCCACATGCACTAACTTTTTCAGACGGACAGTGATAAATTCACTACCCTTCCCAGAGTTAGGTTTTAAAATCATAAAAAACGCTTATTAGGAAAGATAACAATAGATGGGTTTACGTTTGAAAACATTACAGTACCCAGACAGCACATCTTCGAAACAGGAGGTAGAAGAAATTGCATATTTTGAACGCAGCCACTTAGCTCTTTTAAATTTGGATATTTGGGTTCCTTAGGGCTTGCTGACAAAGAATATGTAAAACGTTACGCAAATAGTCTAGGAATTAACAAGTTATAGCCAAAATAAAATGATGGTGCTGTCAGACAACACCCAAAATCAGAATCGCTCAGTGGTAGATTTTTTTTACACCACCATTGTACGGGAAATGGGCCACAAGTTACATTTAAACTGATTGGCTGGAATGATATGTAAGGCTAAACACGATTAGTCGGGCTATAAATACTATCTTTGGTTGTTAGGGGAGACGTAGGAAGTTAAAATTTTTTCAAATACTTGTCGAAACGTGGCTCCATTGGCTAGACTCGCTGATATACTCACTTAGGAGCGTTAGTTCGAGACCACTAGTCAAATAAGCTTGATAAAGCAACAGTGCGTTGAAGCCAGCTCATATTTTTGCTAAATAAAAGCCTGGAACATAAGCAGATGGGAATTTGTGCCAGTAGTTGTGCCAGAATTCATTGCTAATCAACGTATCTGTGTTTGTTTCCATGAATTGTGGTAAGCTTGAAACATTCAGTATCTTTTAATGAAAATTGAATGTGAATTGTTAATTTATGCCTGTATATATGTGTAGTTCAGTAGCAAACATGATGTAAAGCCTATAATGCTCCCGCCTGAACAGAAGGTGTCGGAGGAAAGTAAAACTGCATGGAATGGCCAAACAGTACACTGAAACCTAGATTATTGATTAGACAGAAATAATGCTGGAAGTGCAGAGGCGTGGTAACCATTAAGGAGGTAAATACTGGTATAAAATATTTCAGATGAAGCTGACAGTTGGCCTAACGCTCTGAACTCAATGTTTGTGATGTATTGTGCTCAGTGTAAAAAGAGAGTATAAATTAGTTATGAAGTAGAAGGTACATCCTTCTTGTTTTCAGGGACCGTGGTCTTGATGGTATTGAGCAGCACCTGGTCAGAGCTTTGCTGAATCCAGAGTCGGACAGCATACTCCTTGGTCCATTTAGCTATCAGTGAGGTGTCTCCAGAGCCGAGGGGAGAGTCGAGCAGAGGAGTCTGTTCCTGCCGCCATCACGCAAGATAAGCTGATGTGGCCAGCTGAGCTCAAAATTATGTACCCCCAGCTTAAAATGACCTTGTAAAAATAACATTAAGAGGGGAATTAAATTGTGTTAATATCAGGAACTGAGAACATCTCCAATAATAGTTCCCATAAAGACAAACTATTGAAGTCATGATGACAAATACCAACAGAGCTTGAACAAAACAAAACCAGTATTACCTCATATTACTACTACACAACTGACACACATAGGATACTTTTAATAATATATGTCATTACAATATTCATATTGATAAATTCTGTACATATAACTTGTAAGTAAAATTGATTGTGCTTCCTGGTTCCCTTTGTATTTGAATCAGGACACATATTCATTCATAACAGCAATGAATACATATTGTTATTTGAAAAGTTATCAGTGACTCCTTTAAGATATCCTTTAGAGTGTTATATGTATGTGAGTGTCACAGTGTTGTCAAGTGTGGTGGAATAAATTAAATTGTTTATCTGTCTGTTGTTGTTATGACTTACACTTCATCATACACATACCCTAGACATACAACGTAGTCATCACACTATTCTAGAATAATTCTGACTGAGGTATACATATGTGGCAGCAAGTAAGGTTATATATCATACACTACTCTTATTAGATATATATACCTTCACAGCTGATCTCAGTCAGTACACTAAGTCCCCTATACATATTTATAACATCCCACTTCACCACATGTGTGTATGTAACTTTATATGGGCATTGTGTTTATATGTTTCTTTGGTAACAGAAGCTATCCCTTTAAACATCAACTATTTACAGCGGTATTTCGTAAAAGTATTAAAGCTGTCTTCTTGATTTATCTCCTGGGGTACTGAAGAGGTGTAAACAAAAACAAAAAATAAGTAAAGAAAGGCAACAGCGTGAGAAGTCACTAGCAATCACCAGTTAAAACATAAAAACAGAAGATGACTACCCAATAACTTTGTCTCATTTATCCTAGTGTCCTACACGTCACTAAAAGAGCCACTGTCCACGGAAAACTTTGCCGGATACGGAGGTTAAATATGGACGACACAATTAGTCTGAAATTATTAATTTCGCCCATCAATCAGCAGAAGAAAGACATCACCTTTAACGTATGACATGCTCTGGCGACGTTGTCTTGGAGGTGGCGATGGACGTAAAGAAAATTTAATCATTTCCGCCAGTGTCTCTTCTGCGGCCCTCAGAGGGGACTTAATCAGGCGGCAAAATTCTTCCAGTTCCGAATCCCGATCAACGTTTCATTTGTCGATGTTTTCATTCCGGTATCGGAAGTGATCACCCAAATATTCAACTTTTGCGGCATTCATGGAAATTTCTGAGTCAGGTTTTTCAATTTCCTGAACATTGATGAACGATTGGGACAGCCCTCTTTGGAAGCACTTGCGACCCACGCCTGTTCTTTTGGAATCTGAAAAGAGAATGAAACAGGAATGATAACAAAAGTGGGGTACAGAAGTATTTTGTACTGTCATGTCCAAAAATGCAATAAAAATCGGTCGCTTTTGTTGTTGTGGTTTTTAGAATAACAACAATGATAATGATACTTATTATTTCTCAAAGCAGTGTTAATGGTTGTATTTGTTGTATTATCATTATGTGTTGTTTATAGTGGTGGTGGTAACAGTAGTAGCAGTAATAATAGTAGTAGTAGAAGAAACATTAGTGCCATAATATATTATGCCGTAGGGGAGCGAAGTGTTAGAGACTTCACTATACTAGTCTCAGCTTCACGAAGTGGGATGACCAGTTCCCTCCCTCGCTACCATTGCCTTTCCTAACTGGAAATATAATCATGTAACCATTTACAGCTGGGTAGAATGGAGGTGACGCTACGAGGTTTCTAACCCTGAACCCAATAACTTTCCCGCGAGAGGCAAACTCTTTAACCACTCTACCAGCTGGAAGCTTGCATAATTAGTAATAGCTGTCCTTGGGCATCCACTCCCGCGCCCCGTGCAGTTCCCGGGTATCTCTGAGACAAAAAGTAGGTTTTCTGCTCCTTCAGGCATGTCGTAAGTGGCGACTAATGTGATTATGCACGGGGCTGGCAAACTCAAGATGTAAAATAAATTGCTAACAAAAGCACATGTGCTTTTATGCAGGCATCCTGCAAGACGGTGAGCTGTAATGGTGGCTCCATGCTGCATAAGGAGCGGAAAGGTGAAATGATTAATAGCAGTAGATGTAGCCGTAGTTATGGAACATGGAACCATTACAGCACATGACCCTCTGGTGTATTTAAAAAACATAGAATTTACCCACGTTTTACGATTGTCGAAGAATGAAAACACATACACTGGAATCGCCTAGTAGTGTTTCTGAAATAGCTTCGAATCAGATTCGCGCATTTTCTGCCGGCTCGCAGACAACGTGATGCCTAACTTACAATGGAAATATGGCAGCCAAAGCATTTGTGTTAGGACTGCATCTTTTCAGTAGAAGTATAATAAAACTGATGGACATATTGAAATTCTACTTTTGTTCAAGGAGGAGACAACGTATAGGTGGATATATTAGAACGTGTAAAGCTTGCTGTATTTTCGGGGATAATAGCAAGAAAGTGTGTCAAGCGTGGGGCGCTTAAGCGCGTATCATATATTTTATACATAAGTGTCTAATGAAGTATAAAGCAGAAGTTAATTTCATGTAGAATCAGCACCCCAGGCTTTTTCTCAATTTGATGTTACATTTTTTTTGTCTGCAAGCTATAAACTCCGTGAACAATTATTTGTGGCTTTTTAGTGCATTAAAAGCCTGTGTTTAAAATATATTTTTTTATTTTCTTCTTTTTATTGTTATTTTGTTGTTGTTTGTACATTGAAATCAAATGTAATCGATCCGCTAATGACATTATCAGTTTGCGATAAACGAGTCTAGAGCACAGGAGGCGATTTTCATTATTCATTATACTACACGGAAAGTATTTTTTTTTTTTTTAAATTTTGAAAAAAGTTGTAAATTACATTATTTAAAATGTAGTTGTCAGTTGCGTGTATGTCTGTGCACGCGCGTGCGATAGTGTGTGTTTGTGGAAGGGGGAGGGAGGAGAATTTTCAATATTTCTCTCAAGAAAGACAATCTTGTTGAAAAGAATACACCTAGATTATTTGCAGTTATCGCCCATTTCACTGATGAAACAATACAAACAAACAAAATTAATATTAATTTTAATGTTATTCATTTTATTATTTTTACGACTGATTATTGTATTGTCATCGGGAATACACAACTATGCCAAGTTTCAGAGCTATTGCTCATCTGGAAGTGATCGAAAAGTCGATTGCAAGATTTGAAGGTGGCATACGTTGCAAGTTAAAGAAAAGCATGTAAAAAAGATATCAAAGAAAGTTAAGATAGATAAGAAATGCTCTCATGAAACAAACTGTCACTATACTCGCACTTATATTTGATTGAAACACACAGGGGAAGAGAAGTGTGGATCAGCAAAACAAAGATGATGGTGAAGGGTGAATAGGTTAAAAGAAATTCATAGAACAGAATTTTGGATAGATCAATCAAAGATTGTAGAGAGGTTGGATATGCCAAACAAAACTGGAAGAGAAATGTTTAAAGGCCAAATAAAGCTAAAAGAGTTGTATGTATAAATCAAACAAAGTTGGAAGAGAATTGTAAAAAAGGTAAAGGAACCCGTTACACGCCCCTTGAGGCATATTGGGAATATGGTGTTAGGCCATATTATCTTGACCGTCGGCACACGAGGGGTGATGTGGTCGGCATCACGCCGGCCGCCTTAACCTTCCCAGAGTAGCTCTGGTACCCATTTGGGGCTGGGTCGACCCAGGAGCCGTTTGTGGCCTAAAAATTTTCCGCCTTGAAAGAGAATTGTGGATAGGCCTAATAAATCTGGAAGAGAAGTGTAAATAGGCCTAATAAATCTGGAAGAGAAGTGTAAATAGGCCTAATAAATCTGGAAGAGAAGTGTAAATAGGCCTAATAAATCTGGAAGAGAAGTGTAAATAGGCCTAATAAATCTGGAAGAGAAGTGTAAATAGGCCTAATAAATCTGAAAGAGAAGTGTGAATAGGCCTAATAAATCTGGAAGAGAAGTGTGTATAGGCCTAATAAATCTGGAAGAGAAGTGTGAATAGGCCAAACAAAGTTGGAAGAGAAGTGTGGATAGGCCTAATAAATCTGGAAGAGAAGTGTGAATAGGCCAAACAAAGTTGGAAGAGAAGTGTGAATAGGCCTAATAAATCTGGAAGAGAAGTGTGGATAGGCCTAATAAATCTGGAAGAGAAGTGTGAATAGGCCAAACAAAGTTGGAAGAGAAGTGTGAATAGGCCTAATAAATCTGGAAGAGAAGTGTGGATAGGCCTAATAAATCTGGAAGAGAAGTGTGAATAGGCCAAACAAAGTTGGAAGAGAAGTGTGGATAGGCCTAATAAATCTGGAAGAGAAGTGTGAATATGCCAAACAAAGTTGGAGGAGAAGTACGAAAAGGCCAAAACAAAAAATTGAGACGAACGGTATGTTGAAAGCCAAAGTAACTGGCGCCTCATGATTACCACAAGCCCAAAATAGATGTCGGCGATGAGTAACTGTCGCAGCAGTACGTTCCATTCGTTACGAAAAAGCAGTGGTTCTCAACGTGGGCCATATAACCCCCCCCCCCCCCCCCCCCCCCGAGGACCATGTCATATTTCTAGGGAACTACAGTACGAGGGAAAAGTACCTTTTTTTCAGGAAAAAGGGACTTTGGGGGGGGGGGGGGGGGGGGTGGGCCACAAAGGTAAATGAGGCTCAGGCGGGGGACATGAGCAAAAAAAATGTTGAGAACCCCTGCAATAAAGGTTGGAAGGATTATGATGATAACGATGAAGATGATGATGAGGATAATGATGACTATGAAGATGATGATGATGAAGATCTTGAGGCTGAGGATTGTGCTGATGATGATGTTGGCACGAACAAAAAACCCTCATAGCGGAGATTCATAACGAGACCTAATGAAAGTTAAATAATGACCTATTCACTCACTTATTGCCTTTCAACTCCCTTTCAAGCACATGTCTACAACAAATACACGCTCAATCGTCCTGTCCTGTGCTGTCCTTTCAAGGTCTATCCATGACTTCTTTATCCCCTGCATGTCTGTGTCTAATGCCTTTCTCCTAGTATGTTTTGGTCATCATCTGTTTCTCTGGCCCTGGAATGGTTTTCTCAGTTTGTGTCTGAGCCAGCGTCTTCTCACATCGTATTCCACTGGAATGGTTTTCTCAGTTTGTGTCTCAGCCAGCGTCTTCACACATCGTATTCCACTGGGATAGACAAATGTTCCATATAAATCAATCAATCAGTACCCTTCAGCTCCCCAAAGTTCACAGGCTTTCAACAAACACATGCCAAGTCCTCCTGTCACGTGCCACCAGCTCGAGCTCTGCCCACGTCTTCCTCATCATTTTCACTTCTGTCTCCAGTTCTCTTCTCCATGTGTTTTTGGTTTATCTCTGCCTCTCTTACCCCGGGGGTTCCAGAACATAGACTGCCTTATAATGCTATTGTATTCAAGGTGTGTTCTGTCCATCTCCAGCGTCTTCTTCTCATTTCTCGTTCCATTAGCACAATCCCTATGTCCTGAGGACAACACCATTTAAAATATGATCAGTTTCTTCCTCTTTATGACCTTCCACTTTGTCTCGCGGAGTCCCAGGTTATCAAACCTGTAGTTCCAAATTTTTGCTGCCACTTGTGCAGTTTTCTCTTGTTTGTTTGTAGTGCGAACGTTCCAGGTGCCAATCGTGGAGATTTTCCTAGGTGAAAAAAAAGGTTAGTCGGCAACCCAGACTGCATTCGGCTATCTCTCGGTAGCTTCTTGAGCCTCCGTTCCAGAAGACCTTCTTCCTTCTTGAATGGCGGAATGGACGTATTTACTGTATTTGATCTGTCCATATTGTTTTGCTTTTTTTCTGCCATCACCGGTTGTTAAGTCATGTTTTTGAGTGGGAGTAAAGTGTTTGGGATTTTTATGTACGGATCTGATTTTTTATAGACACGCTAGTAAGCACGTTTAAAGTTATGAGATGATTTTTTATTTGGGTGCTTGAACATAGCTCAACTGAGTATGTGTTAGTTTTTTTTTAAACATAAAGAAAGTGTTCAAATGTTCTGAGTAGTTGGGGGAGAGATACGGGTGAGCTGAGCTCACATCTCAAGCTGTTAGTTCGCGCTTGAGTGAAGATGTACTGAGTTGTATTGAGAAACAATAATCTCGGTCATTAGGTATATGGCAGAGCTTCGAGAAGGTTTTTATAGTCTCGCTAGTGTGGCCAGAGTGTTTTTGAAGGGAAGAGATTCAATATATTATTAATGCCATAGATTATACCGGCTATTACCATTTATAATGAATTGCTGTTAATGCAACCAATTTCTGATGGATTATATGTACTTTCACAATTTATGATGAGTTGCTGTTTTCTGCAACCTATTTGCCATGGATTATACCTGCTGTTCTAACTTGTGATTTGCTGTCCATGATGTCGATGTTGCTGTCGTATTAATAAACTGTTTAATAGTTGAAAACTTAATTCGCATTATCCGTTGGTCTATTTCCTGACCTAACGTTACTGTTGTGTGGGTGACATCAGAGACATACGAATTTAAAGAACTCACGACATTCGCCCATTATAGTTACACACCTGTCGGCCCCTAACAGTAAGCCCGACATTGCTGACATCAACCTTGTCAGCTGTGCCAGACAATAGCACTATCTCTATCATACAACCTCCACACATACACCAACAGAAGTGGCAGCCAAAAGAATCATGCAACACCGGTGTCAATACCTTGTCGAGGTATGGCGGCTTGCGTATCCTGATTACCCCCAGAGCTATGCCAGCTGGAGTTTTACTCCTGGAAGGTTCTACCAAGCTGGACAGGTTTGCGCGAGCAGGGGTCAGACTAAAGCAGACACCCTGGTCCTCCAGGTTGGGGGTTTTAGCATAGGGCTGACACCCCTGTCTATGTAAAAAGAAATGAAGTTTCGGACACGACAGCAAATGAGCAAACTTTGCTGCGGGGCGGACATCTGGAGTCTGAGGCTCGTATGACTGTCAGTGGTGAAAGCCGAAAGGAAGCCACTGACATGAAAACGGACGTCCTGATCGCAAAACGTGAAACAAGAATAGGATTTTGGAATGTCAGGACAATGAACGAGACGGGTAAACTAAAACAGGTCACAGCAGAAATGAGAAACTATAGATGACACATTCTAGGGATAAGCGAGAGCAGATGGACAGGGGCAGGAAAAGTTAAAACAGCAACAGGAGAAACAGTACTTTACTCTGAAAGAGAGGATGGACAGCACAATGAAGGTGTAGCCATTATTCTGCAGAAAGGAATAGAAAGGACATTACTGGAATGGAAACCCATCAACAACAGACTGATAAGAGTAACATTGAGAGGGAGATTCACCAACACTACAATAATACAATGCTACGCACCAACGAATTACAGCGATGATGAGGTCAAGGATGAATTCTATCAACAACTGCAGAAAGAAATGGAAGACACACCTAGATATCATCTTATCGTAGTAATGGGAGACCTCAACGCGAAAGTTGGAACACACAATACATATAATGAAAGAGTAATGGGGAAATGCGGCAGCGGAAGAGCAAACGAAAATGGGGATAAATTAATAAGTTTCTGTAGCATTAACAACCTGGTCATTGGAGGAACACTTTTCCCACACAAAGAAATTCACAAATTAACATGGAAATCACCAAATGGTCGGGACAGAAACCAGATAGACCACATTATGATTAAGGGTAGATGGAGACATGCATTTCAAGATGTGAAAGTAAAAAGAGGTACGGATGTGGGAAGTGATCACCATTTAGTAGTAGCAAAACTGAATTTGAAACTCAGAACTGCTGGACCAACTGTATCTACACAGAAAAGGTTTGACGTCAGCAAATTGAAGGACCCCCTTACCAGAAAAGTTTTTGCGGCTGACATAAAGAAGCGATATCAATTTGTCAAAAGTCAGGAAAAGACATTGACTGATGATATAGACCAGAAATTCAACATCATTTCAACAAAATATAAGGAAAGCAGCAAATCATGCTTGGGATTCCAGGAAAGGAAGAAGCAAGACTGGGTAACACCAGAAACATTAAACACCATACCGACGAGAAAGGAAATGAAAAGAAAGAAAACAGAAGCGAAGTCCCCCAGGTTAAAGCAACTATACAGCGAACAGCACAGTCAGCTGACAAGGAAGTTAAACGCCAAACCCGAGCCAACAAAAGGAATTTCCTAGACGATCTTGCAAGACAGGCGGAAGAGGCAGCACTGAGAAATGAACAAAGCACAGTATATAAAATAACTAAAATCATCAGCGGAAAACGAGGTGCAAACAATATTACATTAGTAACAGATATGCATACGGAAACAACATCAAATGAACAAACTTTGCTGCGGGATGGACATTCGGAGTCTGTGGCTCGTATGACTGTCAGTGGTGAAAGCCGAAAGGAAGCCACTGACATGAAAACGGATGTCCTGACCGCAAAACAGGATACAAGAATAGGATTTTGGAATGTCAGGACAATGTACGAGACAGGTAAACTAAGACAGGTCACGGCAGAAATGAGAAACTATAGGTTACACATCCTGGGGATAAGTGAGAGCAGATGGACAGGGGCAGGAAAAGTTAAAACAGCAACAGGAGAAACAGTACTTTACTCTGGAAGAGAGGATGGACAGCACAGTGAAGGCGTAGCCATTATTCTACAGAAAGGGATAGAAAGGACATTACTGGAATGGAAACCCATCAACAATAGACTGATACGATTGAGATTGAGAGGGAGATTCACCAACACTACAATAATACAATGCTACGCACCAACGAATGATAGCGATGAGGAGGTCAAGGATGAATTCTATCAACAACTGCAGAAAGAAATGGAAGACACACCTAGATATGATCTTGTTATAGTAATGGGAGACCTCAATGCGAAAGTTGGTACA
Organism: Oreohelix idahoensis; assembly: GCA_024509875.1. NCBI lineage: Eukaryota > Metazoa > Mollusca > Gastropoda > Stylommatophora > Oreohelicidae > Oreohelix > Oreohelix idahoensis. Next base: position 10,302 of record JAMPIV010009723.1, read on the forward strand.
CACAATACATGTAATGAAAGAACAATGGGGAAATGCGGCAGCGGAACAGCAAACGAAAATGGGGATAAGCTAATAAGTTTCTGTAGCATTAACAACCTGGTCATTGGAGGAACACTTTTCCCACTTAAGGAAATTCACAAGTTAACATGGGAATCACCAAATGGTCGGGAAAGAAACCAGATAGACCACATCATGGTTAACGGTAGATGGAGACATGCATTACAAGATGTGAAGGTAAGAAGAGGTGCAGATGTGGGAAGTGATCACCATTTAGTAGTAGCAAAACTGAAAGTGAAACTAAGAAGGGCTGGACCAACTGTAACTACACAGAAAAGGTTTGACATCAGCAAATTGAAGGACCCCCTTACCAGAAAAGCTTTTGCGGCCGACATTAAGAAACGATATCAATTTGCCAAAAGCCAGGAAAAGACATTGACTGATGATATAGACCAGAATTTCAACACCATTTCAACAGTATATAAGGAAAGTAGCAAATCATGCTTAGGATTCCAGGAAAGGAAGAAGCAAGACTGGATAACACCAGAAACACTAAACACCATAAAGATGAGAAAGGAAATGAAAAGAAAGAAAACAGAAGCGAAGTCCCCCAGGTTAAAGCAACTATATAGCGAACAGTACAGCCAGCTGGACAGGGAAGTTAAACGCCAAACCCGAGCCAACAAAAGGAATTTCCTAGACGATCTTGCAAAACAGGCAGAAGAGGCAGCACTGAGAAATGAACAAAGCACAGTATACAAAATAACTAAATTCATCAGCGGAAAACAAGGTGCAAACAATATCACATTAGTAAGAGATAAGCAAGGAAATCTCATCAAGACAGCAGAGGGACAGGAAACAAGATGGGCAGAGCACTTCAGAGAAACTCTGAACAAGGAAATACCAGAGACACAATTGAATGTTCCTGAGGCTGAAAACGATCTAGATGTAAATACAGACATTCCACGAAAAGAAGAAATCATCACAGCAATCAAAGGGTTAAAGAACGGTAAAGCTCCGGGCCATGATAACTTAAATGCAGAGCTATTTAAGACAAACCCTGAGCTAGCAGCAGAACTATTAGAACCACTATTTGCACAAGTGTGGAAAACGGGGACAACACCATCAGAGTGGAACAAAGGAATAATTGTCAAATTGCCCAAAAAGGGAGATCTTGCAGACTGCAATAATTGGAGAGGAATCACTCTTCTCTCAGTTCCCAGCAAAATACTAGGCAGGATAATTATACAGAGAATTTCAAAGGCAGTAGACTACAAACTGAGGAAAGAACAAGCAGGATTTAGAAAGAACAGAAGATGTGTACACCATATATTCACTCTCAGGAACATTATAGAGCAGTGCTCAGAATGGCAAAGACAGCTTTACATAAATTTTGTTGATTTTGAAAAGGCTTTTGACAGCATACATAGGGACAGTTTAAAAAAAATACTGAGGGCTTATGGAATTCCAAGCTGCATAGTGGCAATCATAAAAAGCCTCTATGCCAACTTTACGTGTAGTGTTGGGCAGAGCAACCTAACCTTCGAGGTGAAGACAGGAGTACGACAGGGATGCCCCTTATCAACCACTTTTTTTTTTAACAGTCATAGACTGGGTGATGCGCCAGACAACAGAGGGCAGTCCAAGAGGAATAAGATGGACTACATTTTCTACATTGGAAGATCTGGAATATGCAGATGACATTGCACTGCTGGCACATTCACATCAACACATCCAGGAAAAAACGGATAGACTTAATAAATTTAGCCAGCAGGTGGGCTTGAACATCAATTTAAAGAAGTCTGAGGTCATGACGCTCAATGTGAACAACCCTGAGCCCATATCAGTAAGGAATCAGCAATTGGTACAGACAGATACCTTCACATACCTAGGAAGCATAGTAACACCAGACGGTGGGGCAGGCAAAGACATCAACATCAGAATGAATAAGGCAAGAACAGCCTTCTTTAGCCTAAATAACATCTGGAAGTCCTCCCAATACAGCACAAGCACAAAATTAAGATTATACCAGAGTTGCGTGCTTTCTGTGCTTCTATATGGTGCGGAATGCTGGAGAGTCACAGAGAAGGAAATGTCAAAATTGTCCTCTTTTCACACAACATGCCTAAGAAAAATTCACCGCATCTTTTGGCCGAATACCATCACCAACCAAGATCTGCTTACTCGTAGCAAGCAAGAGGACATGCACACCATCATAGCTGGCAGACGCTGGAGCTGGGCTGCCCAGGTCCCCAGAACAGACCCCGATGCCATCACAAGAACAGCTATGCTTTGGACCCCTGAAGGAAAACGAAAAAGAGGCCGACCAAAAACAACCTGGCGGAGGACTGTGGAGGCTGAGATGCAAAGAATGAACCAGAGTTGGGGCACTGTACGAAGGATGGCCACCGACCGTGCAAAGTGGAATCAATTTGTTGTTGCCCTACAAGACGCCACTAGGCGTGATGGTCACTGACTGCTTTGACGGTCGGTGGTTATGGATCGAAGAAGAAGAAAAGATAAGCAAGGAAATCTCATCACGACAGCAGAAGGACAGGAAACAAGATGGGCAGAGCATTTCAGAGAAACTCTGAACAAGGAACCACCAGAGACAAAATTGAGTGTTCCTGAGGCTGAAAATGATCTAGATGTTGATACAAACATTCCACGAAAATAAGAAATCAAATCAATCAAAGGGTTAAGGAATGGAAAAGCTCATGGCCATGATAACTTAAAAGCAGAGCTATTTAAGACAGACCCTGAGCTAGCAGCAGAACTATTAGAACCACTATTTGCACAAATCTGGAAAACAGGGACACCAACGGAGTGGAACAAAGGAATAATTGTCAAATTGCCCAAGAAGGGAGATCTTGCAGACTGCAACAATTGGAGACGAATCACTCTTCTCTCAGTTCCCAGCAAAATACTAGGCAGGATAATTATACAGAGAATTTGAAAAGCAGTAGACCACAAACTGAGGAAAGAACAAGCAGGATTTAGAAAGAACAGAAGATGTGTAGATCATATATTTACCCTCATGAACATTATAGAGCAGTGCTCAGAATGGCAAAGACAGCTGTACATTAATTTCGATGTTTTTGAAAAGGCTTTTGACAGCATACAAAGGGACAGTTTATGGAAAATACTGAGAGCTTATGAAATTCCAAGTTGCACAGTGTCAATCATAAAAAGCCTATATGCCAAATTTACGTGTAGTGTTGGGCAGACCAACCTAACCTTTGAGGTGAAGACAGGAGTACGACAGGGATGCCCCTTATCAACCACTTTATTTGTAACAGTCATAGACTGGGTGATGCGCCAGACAACAGAGGGCAGTCCAAGAGGAATAAGATGGACTACATTTTGTACATTGGAAGATCTGGAATATGCAGATGACATTGCACTACTAGCATATTTACATCAACACATCCAAGAAAAAACGAATAGACTTAATAAGTATAGCCAGCAGGTGGGCTTGAACATCAATCTAAAGAAGACAGAGGTCATGACGTTCAATGTGAGCAACCCTGAGCCCATATCAGTAAGGAATCAGCAACTGGAACAGACAGACACCTTCACATACCTAGGATGCATAGTAACACCAGACGGCGGAGCAAGCAAAGACATCAACAACAGAATGAACAAAGCAAGAACAGCCTTTTTTTAGTCTAAACAACATCTGGAAGTCCTCTCAGTACAGCACAAGCACAAAATTAAGATTATATCAGAGCTGTGTGCTTTCTGTGCTTCTCTATGGTGCGGAATGCTGGAGAGTTACAGAGAAGGAAATGTCGAAATTGTCCTCTTTTCACACAACCTGAGTAAGAACAATTCTCCGAATCTTTTGGCCGAATACCATCACCAACCAAGATCTGCTTACTCGGAGCAAGCAAGAGGACATGCACACCATCATAGCTGGCAGACGCTGGAGCTGGGTTGGCCATGTCCTCAGAAGAGACCCCGATGCCATTACAAGAACAGCTATGCTATGGACCCCTGAAGGAAAACGAAAGAGAGGCCGACCAAAAACAACTTGGCGGAGGACTGTGGAGGCTGAGATGCAAAGAATGAATCAGAGTTGGGGCACTGTACGAAGGATGGCCACCGACCAAGCAAAGTGGAATCAATTTGTTGTTGCCCTACAAGACGCCACCAGGCGTGATGGCCACTGACTGCTTTGAAGGTTGGTGGCTAAGGATCAAAGAAGAAGAAGATATTGTTTTTTGAAGGTTGTGTGGTCAATAATGTTTTTTTTAAACAGGATAGGACAACCGGTCCCACTCCCAACCCTCCTTAGTAGCTTTTTTACGATATGCCTGGTATAGTACAGAGTTACTATTCTTTGCTCCCCTACCGTGCTACAGTAACACACGGGTGAAATGTTCAATATAGATAGAATAATGTGCACGGGTACTAACGGGAGAAGCATTAATAAAAAATAAAAACAGAGCTATACATAAAGTAAAGAAAACACTTGGAATGAGAATAAACAATTGCTAAAATTCAAAAATCCAACCTGAAAGAGGAGCAAAAAATAGTAACATTGTTCACCACCACGCATGTCATGAAGACGACTAATGAGGGATGGGCATGGAGCAATTTGCCTCATCCTGTAAATACAATGTTAAACCACAAACATTTCATTAAAAAATGGACAGGTCAATTAAGGACTTGGCATGTGTTTGTTGAAGGCCTATGCTCCTCGGGGAGCTAAAGGGTATTGAATGAATTGACTAAGGAAGTGCGGGGCTTGAATTATTTGGTAAATAACATGGACAAAGTTCCATGTACTACCGAGGATTTCTGAGCAGACAAAGAAAAAAATGGGTCTACTGCTACATCAGGTTATGTCGTAAAAGGCGACTAATTAGAGGTTGTGTATGGGGGAATGGTAACCTCATAATTGAACACAAATTGTTACGGAGCCACTGCTGCTAGAGCACATGAATACATTGGTGGAGGCATCCAACAAGGAGGCCAGCTGCAGTGTGGCACCGTGCACCGTGGTGAGGAAACAGGGAAAATGATCATGAACATCGACAAAGAAAAAACAAATGAGGAATTTAATGCCTAGTTTTACAAAGCCACGATGTCCTTTAACTAGGTTCCTTGCTATTGGATTGAACTAAAGTTCCTTGCTAGTGGATTGAGCTAAGTTCCTTGCTAGTGGATTGAACTAGGTTCCTTGCTAGGGGAGTAAACTAGGTTCATTGCTAGTGGATTGAACTAGGTTCCTTGCTAGTGGAATGAACTAGGTTCCTTGCTAGTGGAGTGAACTAGGTTCCTTGCCAGTGGAGTGAACTAGGCTCCTTGCTAGTGGAGTGAACTAAGTTCCTTGCTAGTGGATTGAACTAAGTTCCTTGCTAGTGGATTGAACTAGGTTCCTTGCTAGTGGATTGAACTAGGTTCCTTGCTAGGGGAGTGAACTAGGTTCATTGCTAGTGGATTGAACTAGGCTCCTTGCTAGTGGAATGAACTAGGTTCCTTGCTAGTGGAGTGAACTAGGTTCCTTGCCAGTGGAGTGAACTAGGTTCCTTGCTAGTGGGGAGATTAACACACACTAATTTATCATGGGTGACTAGGGATCGTTCTTCGCGAAGAATTGAGCTGCGAATGACTTTGCAAGTCGGGGTGTCCACTATAGATTGTTAAACTAAAATGAAACACTTCTCTGCATATTTAGAAAAAAAAATGTTGCCTCGTTTTGGCGAGATGCGCCACGTTCAACCTAGACACAGGGCGCAGCAAAAGAGAATTCAGTCAGCGACCCATAGCTTGACTGCTTGCGTCAGGGTCAGCGAACCAAAGCTGACCAAAACCCTACTCCACCTCCACGTGGTGGTCCTGGAAACAGGCTGCATCACTGCAGTCTGGCTGAGAGAGAGAGTAGGGATCGAAGAGGGAAGGCAAACCCGGTCCAAAAAAATGCCGTGTTGAAGTCGGATGTGTCGGCCGAAAGGCGCAGATATCACAGCTCCGGCGTAAAGACACAACGCAACCAACGTCCTTTTCAGGACGAACGAGGAAGAAGAAGAAGAAATATAAAAGACCTTGCGGTGTGGTTGTTTTTCTCTGCACATCACACAACGGTGATACTTGAAAAAAAACACTTTAATGTTTCCTCTTCACTGCAATATGGAACCCGGAGCAAACAAAACAGAGAATAGTACGTCTGCTTACATGAGGCTTGTCGTGAAAGGCGAAAAAGGCGCGGTTACACATGAGGGCTGGGAACTAGTAATAATCATCATCAGCACCCCTCAGCTGCCCAAGGAGCATATGCCTTTAACACCTGTGTGGTTATTGTTATCAGTTTCACACTAGTGATCTTATCATAGCATTTCTATCCATCTGTTCTATGCCAGCACCCTTTTATGAAAGCTTGTGACTTAACTGATATTCATCCTAGAATAATTTCAAGCCTCTTCGTAGGCTTGTTAACTCTTTACGTCCCAATCGACTTTATAAAGGCTCAGGGGTTAGACGCGCTTGGCCCAATCGACTTTAAAAAGCCTTTAGTATATGTGCCTCTGTTTGAGACTGTTTCTAATTATAACTACCCACAAAGTCATTTCCGACTGCAAGTACATTCTTTTAAATACCGCACGTGTTTAAGAGTGAACGTGTTTCTGTTTTGAGATATTTATTTTAGATTTTTAAAGCGATTTTTTTAAGCGCATATCCTCCATTTTACGTTGAATAACTAATCATTTTTTAAGCGCATATCCTCCATTTTACCTTGAATAACTAATCATTTTTCAATGAAAGCTTTTATACTTGTAGCACAAGAGTAAAGTACATCCAATTACCTTCAGTTTCATATACAACAACGAAGTTATTTATGCATATGAACATTTTAAAAAATTATTTCCAAACAACAATAACAACGCACTGGGGTGGCCATTTTTGCTTGGGCCACACCCACTTTTTTGCTTGGGACTGAAAGAGTTAAATCAATCCGTATAGTTCATGCTGTCAATGATAAGCAAAGGTTTTGAACTAACCGATTATAATAAATGTCTTTTTCTTTTACTCATCAGGAGATTGTGAACCACCGCTACATTTACTCCACATGAAGGAAGCCTGGTTCTGAGAGTTTGATGTACTACTTAAGTTGTGGTTCGTGTGTGGGCCTACTTTGTTTTACATTGTGAGTTTGCTAGCCGCGGGCACAATTTTGCTTTAGTCGCCTCTTACATGAATGCCGGGGGCAGTAGGCAAATTCTTTATTTGTCTCATGAGACCCGCAGGAACCACGCAGGGTATAAAGCAATGGCTGCAAAATACCCCTCCCCCACAATTAAAAAAAAATAGTAAGATGGTCGTATAGCATATACTGCGGTAGGGGCGTGAAGTGTTAGAGACACCACATATACTAGGTCTCAGCTTTATGAGACGGTGTGACTAGTTCACTTTATCCGCTTCCTGTGATTCAAGAGCAAAAGTAGGGCCTACTCATTTTTACAGCCGGGTCCCCAAAATACGGACATGTAAAATCAAAGACTTGCTGAAGCACGAATTCCTCTTGTGTATCAGTCGTGTTCCGTACATTATTTCAGCTATACATGACTGATAGCTGGGAACAGTAAGACAGCAGGACAGCGGGCTCACTTTACATAGGCCTACTCGTCAAACCTGCGATTTTGCAAACATTAACACCTGAAGTGAGAATGTCAGTTCGCGCAGATTCTTGAATTTTCCATCTTGTGTCGCAGTTTTAGAGACAACTACAGTCCCAGAATACAAGCTAGTAAAACGGTCCTTTAGCGGCTGGTGTGTTACACAGGAGACACGCCCATTTTCGGCATTCTGTATCTTCATCGATACACTTCGGAAACTCCTTCACGAACAAAACAAACGACCAATGGGCGAATGGAACAGCAAATACACGAGCGCGCGCCGAAAGAATCTTTTTTTTTTTTCATGAGACTAACAGACACGAGCTATCTTTTCCAAATCGATACAAGGACGAGTAAAAGAGACTATTGAAGGCGGGCGACACCGGGGCGGAGTCTGGAGGTGTGACAATGTCACAATCACAAAAGACGGAGGTGTGCGAGGCCATGTTTCTTTCTTTACCCCCTACCCACTTTTCCTCAGTGTTTACTTTGTTTCGTCGAAGGTTTTATAATGTTGTCTTTCCCTCTGCCATTTCATTCAGTTGTCTTTGGTCACCGCGTCGTGCGGAGTTAGAAAACTTAAATCAAGAGTGTGGTAAAGCGGTGTTTTATTTCAGTGATCTTCCTTTTTATCCAGACTTATAGGCCTGCTTGGATGTCTTAACAGGTGACAAGCAAAAGCTGCAGTTGTGCGTTCCACATATAACGAAAAGAACAGATGAAGACGATGATGACGATTATTGTATTGATAATTTATCATTAAATGATAAAATAAGAAATGACGCAGACAACAATGTGTGCTCTTATACTGGTCTAATAACAACAACAGAATTAGTGGCCCTGAAAAACGTTCTCTACACATTGCATGATCTTTTGCGAGGAATCTCCGAGTATGCTGTACTGAGATACATTTGAAAAAACGATTTTTAGGTAGGCACAGATCTTTCAACTTTATATTCCTTAGTGATTCGACGTTTCCTTCTAAAGATCGGTGATTTCTGTCCAAGCCAAAATGTCTTCGTCAGATGAAGAGAAAAGTCGTCCAGATGGAGTTATTGGACAACAAGATGGCCCCAGTGGGGCCCTTTTCATAAGAGCATCGGACCGATACCCAAGGACGCCAAAGTGTGCCAGATGTCGCAATCACGGGGTAGTGTCCGCTCTGAAGGGGCATAAAAGATACTGTAGATGGAGAGATTGTGTTTGCGCTAAATGCACGCTTATTGCTGAAAGACAGCGCGTTATGGCTGCTCAGGTTGCTCTTAGAAGACAGCAGGCGCAAGAGGAGAATGAGGCTCGTGAGTTGGGTTTACTGTACGGGCCAAACGGTCTATTACAAATGAATCCAGAAACCGTGGACTTCTTTCCTGAAGCTAAGACCTACTTACAACATCAACAAAGCTTAAAATTAGACAGTTCTGTCAGTGTGCCACCAGAAGAAAAAATGAACAATTCTGACAACAGTGCGGTGACACCTGGTCAGTCGCAAAAACAAACTCACCCAGAAAACAATCAAAGGGCACAAGAGGAACCAAAGTCACCCCATCGCTCAGGCAGGCCCCTTTCCGACGACCAGTTTGAACCTAGAGGTAAGTGTACGCTACTTTAAATCTGTTAAAACAGGAGCAAGTAACCCGTTTAAAACATTATGGTAAACAATTATGTTGTGCTCTGTCTGCTGCATGTCCTGGTTATTTCCCCTGTGTACATTTCGTTCCTTTCCATTCAGTTTCAACTTCATTGGAGCTTTGTTGTCACAACTTGTGGTGAATGGTTAATGGACCATGAACAAAATTGAAAGACATGCATGCTCTTTTATCGGGTGTTGAATTTAATTTTCACGGTGCAATGCGCGCCTTTTCCGTATTTTCCCAGAAAGGTTGGTGAAAATAAATACATTGTTCGTTACATGGACGTTTCACTTAGACAACTAGCAAAATGGGGATTGCCCTAGTATAAACAAATGTGCTGGTAAATGCTAACACTAAACAGCTCCGAGTGGTAGAGGGGTTACAGTGCTTGCTTCTCGAGTTCGAAACCTGGCAGCATCACGATTCAGTCTATTTTTATTTCATCCCATACTGCCGAAGGGGAGTGAAGTGTTAGAGACTTCACTATACTAGGTCCAGCATCGAGAGGTGGTGTGACCAGTTCCCGTCCTCGCTGCATTTTCCTTCCCTAACTCAAGAGCAAAGTCAGGGACCCATTTACAGCTGGGTAGACTAGAGCGTGTCGATACCGTGAATCGAACCTGACACCTTTGCCGCGAGAGACTAGTGCTCTAGCCACTCTGCCAATCGGACGCTCACGATTCAGTTTACCCATCAGTAAATGGGTATGTGACTCTGCTTGAGTTAGTTAAGGTAAAGGCAGTGAGGAAAATAACCATTAACATAACCTCATAACGCTGAGGCCTAGTACAGTGAAGTCTCTAACACTTCTCTCCAACGAAAGTATCTGCTAAGGGGCTAACTTTAATATTCGAATCTGCTTTAAGTGGACAAATTTACTGTAAACTTGCTAGAAATTTCACTTTCATTTCTAAAATTAGACGTAATGTGCGTAGATAATACTCGGAACACAACACGCGGAAGGGTATGTTGAGTTCTTAAACTGTTAAATCATTGAAAATCGTGATGTATTATTTGCTTCTCATTATTGTATGGCAGAGAAATATAGACAATGAACATTGGCAGTTTGAAGAAAGAGTTTTAACTCGTGGTACGTGTATGGGCCACATTGCAAGGAACCAGAGCCAACAAAAGATGACTGAACAATTAGACAGAGATTAAGAAATGAATGATCAGTATTTTTATCTGCTGTACCATCTAGCGAAGAAAACAGCAATATCTGAATGGGTGGATAGGATTAAGATGATGATGAAGTAAATAATACATCATGTCCCATAATTGTCAACGATTCAAAAGTGTTGTGATCCAATGGATCACATCTCATTGTAACATCACCGGCCATGAAGAGGCTGAGAGAATGGCAAAAGAAGGTTCACATCTACCTCAGCCTGATGCAAGCATAACTTTCGAGGAGGCAAAGAGTTTTATCAGAATCAGATACAGAAACAAATGGAATGTAGAACATCCAGGTCACACACAGAATGATGCTTACTACCAGCTCAACAGAAGAGAACAAGTGGTAATCTTCAGACTCCGCACTGGCCACAACAGATTGAGATACCACCTATTCAACAAGCTAAAGATAGGAACTACCGATCAGTGCAACTGTGGCACTGATAAAATGACTGCTGAACATCTGTTTCAAAGTTGCCCCTTATATGCGTTACAGAGAAAGCGCATATGGCCGACGCCAGCTCCTTTCGTGGAAAAGCTTTACGGAGATTCAAATAGCCTCAAACTCACTACTGCTTTCTTTGAGAACATTCAAGTAGACGTCTGAGAGTGTACGAAGAAGAAGAATATCCCATAATTGTTTCTTATTTTTACTTTATTTGTTTAATTAAAAAAAAAATAGAAGTTTTGCTTCGTTTTGTTGAGGCGGACCCCCATTCAACGTAGTCACAAGGTCCATCGGTAATATTATGACGCATTTCCAAATATACAAGACCGTGTGATCTGATATAACGGTAAAAACGACTGAATGATTAGTCGCTCAGCAGACAAGACTAGTGGGAAAAATAGGTTCAGAAAAGACGTACAGTACTTGTATAGGGCTGAGGCCTCATTACCTGTCTCTCAATGAGTAGTGACATGGTAAATGCACAATGAGGACAAATGCGGCTACGAAACTTCATAGACGTTCTTTGTCCTGAGACCGTCTGATGAGCTAAGCCAGGGGTGCACAACTCGTTGTTTTTTGTTTGTTTGTTTCATGACGGCCACATTGCTGCAAAAAAGTCCGCCGCGGGCCGCAAGTGTAAGTTTGCGGTCGTATTTATTAAGAAGCGATTAATTAGTTGAGTTAAAAAGGTGACAAATACTTATGTAGTAATCACAGATAAATGAAATGTGTATGTTGAATTACAAGGAGACATAGGTATTTTTTCATAATATACTTACTGAGAGATATTACATCTCTTTTCAGCAACAGGTTTGTCAAATTGTAGGCTCATAATTGAAGTGAATATTTCTTAATGTCTTCCAAATGACTGTCATTGAGCTTGGAACGTGGCTTGTTTTTGTTCATGTTCATGAGTGAAAATGTTTGTTCACATATGTATGTGCTTCCAAACATGCTGAAGGTTTTTAATGCAATTTTTCACTGTCCAGACTTTTATAGAAATCACACAGGCTACTTTCTCAGTGCTTATTTCAATAAACAGTAGAACATTCTAGTTCAATTAAATCCATCTGCAAATCTGTCTACACGTCTTTTGGATCCAAAGAAAAGGGATCTTCAACAAGCTTGAACTTGAAATCTTCAGCTTTAGATAAAGTAAGTCTGCTGGTAAACTCTTCAAACAAAACATCAATTTCCTTTGCACACTTTTCTCTTAACTCAGTGTGTCTCTGGTTAGGGATATGTTGTGCATATGTGGGAAAGAGACACATTTCTCCTTTGGACAGCGAGGAACTGAAAAGGTTCAAAATCCTTGATTGCGGCACAATGAAATATAAGTTGATTTTTTCCCCTAAGGTTGAATATTGAGATCATTTCAAGTGTGCTGTAATATCACTGAGGAAAAAAAAATGATCTTGATTACAGGTTTCATTTTAAGTTCCGGAAATATTTTTGATTAAATTTGTAGGAATGTTGCCACATCCTTCTCCATAGCAACGAAACGGTGGAGCACTCTTCACCTGCTCAACCACCTCACTACAGTATGGTACAATAAGTCGTTGTACTCGGCGTCTACCTCTTTAAGAAAGTTTCGAAATGTTCTATGTTTGAGTCCTCTAGAACAGATGTAGTTCAATTTAGAAACAACCACTGACATTACATGCTCAAATTTTAAGACTTTGCTACACAAAACCTGCTGATTTTGCAGTGATGCAGTGATGCTTGATTATTAGTCTATCAAAGAAGAGTAACTGCTCCAACATTTTTTCAGCACATATCTGCAGAATTATCTGTACCATTGGCCAACAAGTTTGTTAAACCCAGTCCCAACGTATCTTTCACGCATGTTAAACTTCATCATAGATTTCTTTTCCAGTTCTGCGACCTGTAATTGAGCACATACCAACATGTTCTTCAGTAATCTGAAAGTCTTTATCAATACCCCTTATAAAAATAAAAACCTGGGCGGTGTCTTTTAAATCAGTACTTTCATACATAGGTAAATAATAGTAACAGGATTCACTCACTCTCTACTTTAACTGGTCACTTAGATTGGTAGAAATGTCAGCTATTCTTCACTGTACTGTCATGCGTGGTAAACTGATGCTGTCAAATATTCTTCTCTTTTCTAGACATAATTCTGATACAGCAATCAACAGACACTTTAAAAAAAAGAAATTCACCTTCCATGAAGCTATCCCCGCCGCAGCAATTTCATAAAAAATGCGAAAGCTCACTTTAGTTACCGTCTCATTCTCAGTATTCACTTTCTTGAAAATCTGCTGTTCACCACTAAGTTTTTCCGTTAAACTAAATGCTTTAATTAATTTTTTTTTTTTTTATCATTTGGGGCCAATTTAGCGAGAACAGGAAGTTTTGTTTCAAAGTGCCGCCGAAGGTTGTATTCTTTTGCAACATTTTTCAAGACACACAAGGCACAGTATTCTGTCTTTGGACAGAATATACATGCATTTTTAGTCTCTCTCTCTCTCTCTCTCTCTCTCTCTCTCTCTCTCTCTCTCTCTCTCTCTCTCTCTCTCTCTCTCTCTCTCTCTCTCTCTCTCTCTCTCTCTCTCTCTCTCTCTCTCTCTCTCACTCTCTCATGCCCTCTGTCCTACTTTCTCTACTGTTCATTGCATATAGGTCTAGAACGTGTTAGAACGATTGATACCGAACACCATCATTAAACTCTTTTTACATTGCAAGCCTGTACGCTACAGTCAATTCCATAATGATAATTTAATTAGGGAGCAACATGGGCTTTCACATGGGCTTTTACATGGGCTTTCACATAATTATACTTTTAAAAATAAAAACCAAAATTATACATGTATTTGCAAAATCTGTCGCAGGTCGCAGGGTGAGACCCATTGGGCTGCATGTGGCCCACGGGCCTATATTGTGCATGCCTGGGCCAAATGGTTAGAACACTTTCCTCTCGCTGAACAGTTACCGGGTTCCCAGATCCAAAACCTAATTGTGTCACTTTCCAGTTTACCCTGCTGTAAATGGGTACCCGACTCTTCTAGTGATTTAGCGAAGGCAAAACCAGCGAGGAAGGGAACTAGTCATCCCACCACATAACATCATTAGACCTAGTATGGTTAAGTCTCTAACACTTAACTTCCCTACGACAGTTTCTGCCTTGGGACTACATTTTTACCTTGCTCTGAAACGCAGAGAAAAGCAGACGACCCCAAAACACGCGAGAAAAGAAGGCGAGAAAGAAATAAGAAACGCAGTAAGAACACGGAAATAGCTTGAGTATACTGGCCAAGACATTAGGACACCAAGAAACCCGTTTTGAAGCCTTTTGCTCCACTGGGAACTATACGGCACAGAAGAAGCCCTTTTTTCACTTTTTAGGTCCCCTTTCTAACCACGAAATTCAATTCATGCTTTCTCCCTCTGTCTCTATTTCCAACGAGTTTCGGAAAATATGTACACTTTGCATGCAGTCAAGTATGAATCCTTACGTAGTACCACAGTGTCAGGCACGGTACCCAAAGCTAAGAGACTTCTTTTGTGAAGTAGGCTGCCCATCTGTAAATGGGTACCTGACTCTGTTCTTGAATGAGGGAAGGCAAAGGTAGCGATGAAGGGAACTGGTTACCTAATCTAATAAAAAAGCTGGACCCGGTATGGTAAAGCCTTCTTCTACGACCGTAAATATATCACATTTATGTAGCCCACAAAATAACTATATAAGATAATTTTAGGTATAACATATCGTTCAAAAAAAAAAAAAAAAAGAAAACAACAGATGTACTCATTGTAATAATTATTATAACTGGTGATATCGTTACTTTGTTTTCCTTTATGTGGACTTTATGAAATCTAGATTCGTTTTTTCCCCATAGTATTTCTGTTCTAATTTACTATATCACAAGTAGAGCGTCCGTTTGGCTACATGATTAGGGCGTCCGTTTGGCTACATGGTTAGAGCGTCCGTTTGGCTACATGGTTAGAGCGTCCGTCTGGTTACATGGTTAAAGCGTCCGTTGGTTAAAGCGTCCGTTTGGCTACATGGTTAGAGCGTCCGTTGGTTAGAGCGTCCGTTTGGCTACATGGGTAGAGCGTCCGTTTGGCTATATGGTTAGAGTGTCATTTAGGCTACATGGTTAGAGTGTCCTTTAGGCTACATGGTTAGAGCGTCAGTTTTGCTACATGGTTAGAGCGTTCGTTTGGCTACATGCTTAGAGCGTCCGTTTGGCTACATGGTTAGAGCGTCCGTTTGGCTACATGGTTAGAGCGTCCGTTTGGCTACATGGTTAGAGCGTCCGTTTAGTTACATGGTTAGAGTGTCCTTAAGCTACATGGTTAGAGCCCTTCCTCTTGCGCCAGAGATACCAGGTGCAAGGTCGAAACATGGTAGCCACACGTTCCAGTCTACCCAGCTGTAATTTGGTATCTAACTCGTTCTCCTGACTTAGGAAAGGCAAAGGCAGCGAGAAAGGGAACTGGTCATTTACTTCATAATCCGGGACCTAGTATGGTGAAGCATCCAACGCTTCATTCCATACGGCAGTTTCTGCCTTGACATTCTTTTAATATAGCTTAAACAGAACCTGTTGGGCGATGCAGTGCGGTTCTTAAACTCCAATGACTCTTTTCTGTGGTGTTTCTGTGTACCACAGAGCACTTTTAGTGAACGAGTGATGCACCGTTGTTAGATGACGTGCGAGATAAGATAGTGACGTATGTTAGGTTACTACCCTGCAATCTGTTTCTCTTCACGGCACACTTAAGTGCCTTTTAAAATTCCACGGCACAGTAACATAGATAAGTAGGTAGCTGTCGTACAAATTTAAAATTCTGTGCAATCATAAGACAACGCTCCCTATTTTGTTG
The DNA here is from genome assembly GCA_024509875.1 of Oreohelix idahoensis. Lineage (NCBI taxonomy): Eukaryota > Metazoa > Mollusca > Gastropoda > Stylommatophora > Oreohelicidae > Oreohelix > Oreohelix idahoensis. Next base: position 26,021 of record JAMPIV010009723.1, read on the forward strand.
TGATGGGTTGGTGGATGATGATAACTTTGTATTTGTAAAATTGTACGCGTGAGATTCTTTCCTAATATTTTACCATAACATATAATTTTGTATACTATTTACCACACCAGGCAGGCAACGGCGACACATCGGTTGCGGAGCATTGCGTTAAATAATATGCCTTCATTCGGACGTGTTTTGAGAAGAGAGTCCGTTGTACAAATTCCCAATACTTACATAGCCAGATTTAGAAGTTGCCAAGAAAGGACGAGTCCAAGCAGAAATACTATGCCACGTTGATCGTAGTACTTTGAGAATAATTCATTCTTCAAGAGATTTGAACCAGCGCTTTTCTTACGTACAACTAAATTGTACGTCTTTCGTACAGGACAGGCATTTCTAAAACGTTCAGTTATAAATATGTTTTATCCTTAATATTGACCCGATAAATGAGTTAGCATTGACTTAGTTTAAAGTTTTTTACGTTTTAAATTACGTTTTCTTTCCACTTGGAACATGGCGCCACCACAACAGCTGCTACCTCAGCAGGAAACCAGTAATGAAGCATTCGTGTGAAGTGGTAGTTGTGGTTTCTGTAGGTTTGTATTTTACATGATCAGGTTGCCAGCCCCATTCGCATCCTCATCTTAATTTCCTCTTAAAACATGCATGATGAAGACGACATATTCTTTCTTTGCCTCGATAGAGATCCTCCTGGACTACATCAAGCAATGATTACTTACTTACTTGCTTAGTCGTTCCCCGAGGAGTAGAGATTTGCCAGAGAGAGCGCCTTATTATCCTATCAGCTATCTTTCTCCTGGCCTATTTCCAGTCTACTCCCCGGTCCTACAGATATTGTGTAATGTTGTCATCCCAGCGGACTCTGGGTCGTTCTGGAGGTCTGGATCCCTGGCTCTTAGTTTCAAATTCTTGTCGAGGTAACCGATCTTCTCCAATTCTGCAGACATGGCCTAAAGGGGTAATGGTGATGGTGATGTCTAAAACGATTCATATTTTCATTTGTTTTACACTATTATTTTCGTACTAGCAATAACCCGTCAAAATTGACAGGTTTTTAATTATAGTGTTTTGTTTCTGTTACATGTATTACTACTGTGGTCATTTCATTGCAGGCGACCGTCATTAGATATTTGTAGTGATAATTATATGGATGTATTAAATATGAAGACATGGAGTAACCTTCCTAAATGACATGTGGAGCAGTGATAATGATCTAATGGACCGTAAATTGACTAAATAACTAACAATTCTTTTATGACAACATGTCTCGTAATTGCTCGGGCATCTTTTAAAATCTTGACTTTCCATAATCAAACTGTTCATGCACACCGTCATTTGCGCACTTTTCTATTTTCGGGAGAGTACATATAAGGGAAACAACACAATTATTGTCTAACTTTCAAGATGGATCCTTCCTTTGGCACCCCTTCCTCCCCCCGCACCATAAAGAACCACCCTTGCAAGTATATTTGTAACAGTAATAACTATAAAAATAAGTGTCAGATTACCCCCCCCCCCCCCTAATTGGCTGTCACCCTTAGCGGTCCCCCGCACCCCTTAGTACACCACTGCTGCTCCCACAGGCATGTCGTAAGAGGCGACTAAATGAGGATGTGCGTGGTGCTGGAAATTTCATCATGAAAAATAAGTCACAACAGAAACCGCTGCTGCACGAGCACATGAATGGTTTGGTGCAGGCATTCTTCAAAGGGTTCAGCTGCTGTTGTAGCTACATGCTCCTGAAGGAGCGAAAAGGGAACGATACTGATGTGCAAAGAGGTCATCACCTCATAGTTCTGTATTACGTGTATTCTGCAACGACTGTCTGAAGGTCATCATCTCATAGTTCTGTATTACGTGTATTCTGCAACGACTGTCTGAAGGTCATCATCTCATAGTTCTGTATTACGTGTATTCCGCAACGACTGTCTGAAGGTCATCATCTCATAGTTCTGTATTACGTGTATTCCGCAACGACTGTCTGGTCCTAGATTATAGAACAGCTTTAGAAGGGGCTCTCAACCTGGGTTATGTGTACCCCTAGTCAGTGGCGGATCTACATTTTGGGGGGCCCAGAAGCTTGAACTCTTGGAGGGGGCCCCTTTTAATTAAAAAAAATTGTGGGGATTGAAAAGAAACGTGTTATAGAGAAAACTGGAAACTAGAACTTGGGGGGCCTTGAAGCTCAAGCTTCATTAGCGTCATAGTAGATCCGCCTCTGCCCCTAGTAGTGGTTGCGGTAGTAGTAGCCCCTTCAGTCATTACTGACTTTGGTAATGCGCCCCTGAGGTGATAGCCCTCAGCTGCTTTTTTACATGGTGTTCCGTTCAGCGTGTTCTTTTTTCTTCTGCTTGTTGTCAGAGCTTCTTTTCACTTAATCTGAGGTGGCGCCATAGGGAGCATAGCCATTTGGTGAAATCGGCAGCTTCGTCCTCGCAGGTTGCTGGATTTATGTCCAGTGCCCTCATGCCTCTCTTGCACACACCTTTGAACCTCAGCTGCGGTCGTCTAACTGTTCTTTTGCCATCTGTCAATGTGTCTGTAGAAGACATCTAAAGGGATTCGGCTATCTTCCATTCGGCTGACATGGCCACGCCACCATAAGGGGTACAAGTAACTTATCAAGGGGGCATGTTGAAAATATTCTATAAATGACTATATTATCCAATTGACATATACCATAAGTTGCAGTGCTGGTGGAAAGAAAGAAGGAGAAAGTTGTGGATTGAAAAGAGAACAATGGGACTGATAAGGTCTCTCGTGGGAGACAGTTGTCATCATCAGTTGATAAACTCTTTTAATACAAGACCCTTGCCCTGAGCAAGAGACATGCTGAAAAATCTGAAGCTCACTCGAACATCACCAGAGTTAAATACTGTGTTGTTGTGTTGCTCGTGGTTTGAGTATGGAATGTCAACTTGACCTACGCAGTGGTGTGTAGACATAGATTGAGTGTATAATGTGCGAATGATAAGAAGAGTTCGTGGTGTTGACAAATGTTCTTTTCTCACACTCATGTATGGCTGGAAGTCATCGACACCAACGACTGTGTACCTTTACTACAGTTTAATTGGACGTACACACTCGACAGCACAGATAGTGACAAATCACAGGTTGGCATCATACATCATTGTACAGTGGATAAATGGTCTTGCAATGTTACATGGGCACTCATGAAGAATAATAATATAATGGACTGTCAGTAGCCAAGCACTCAGTATTGCCCATATATATATATATATATATCAACTGAGTTTACTGACAAAGCACGTCAGATTATAAACAATATCCAAGATGGCTTCTAGACCTAATCTCGTCTAGCGAAGATTCCTTAACATAATGTCCAGCACAGATTTTTCCATATAATTATATTGAACCGCTAGCAATGGGTTCTCGTGTGTAGCAGTGATCTCTGGACTAATCAAGCGATAATACGGGCATCCCTTTTCTCTTCTTGAAAGTCACTAAATGTTTGGTTACAAGATGGCTTCTCTCGTGAGCTGTCACTCACGTTTGGATACAGATAATGAATCTGTCTTAAAGTTAGTCATACGTTAAACATTTCATTGCCCTGTAGGTTTTATCATGAACAATTGACTGCATTCTACAGGATATAGTGCTGCTAGGAATCAGAGTCGTTTTTCATCTAGTTAAATGTATCCTCTCAGACGTACAAATCGTACCTATCGAAAAACGGTGGCTTCGTACGAGAGTTCAAAAGAGTATCTTTCATTACCTTGGTATCAGAAATATGATTCTGCCATTCCTTGGCAATAAGAATGAACACTGGGGTAAAGCATACACGATAGGTCTAGACGACTATCACTTTCCCCAAAAATATAGAGATCACTTTTTCCGGCGACAGGCCGACATAGAAAACCACAGCCCATCAGGGCGAAGCCAAATCACACCTCTCTCTCGAGACACATCCGCCGAACAGCCTTTGACCTCTCTAGAGACAAAAGAACATATAGTTCGACTTAGATATGTAAAGATATACAGATATAAGACAGACTCGTCCTACTCAATCAAACAATACACATAAATTCAGGCCATAGATATTCTGAAGCAAGAACAATCTATTACTACCCAAACAAAGAATAAATCGCAGTAAAACTGGATTCATCCGCGGAGTTCGATCGAAAGAGACGACACAACTTTCAAGGGAAGTAACTCAATAATGACTTTTCCTTAAGCACTAAAAAGTATCTATTTTGTTTACAAAATATTTGCGAACATAACAAGTATACCAATGTATAATATTGTAAGATATCAAAGACTGCACGTAACAGTCTTACCACACCTCCCGGGAAAAAAAATGGAACATTTTTTTTTTAAATACATCTAGGAGCAACGTACAATAGGCTCACAACGCATGAATAATGCGCAGATGAAAAAATCAGGAATAAATATAACGCCTAATATGAGGCTAAGTCGACTTATGGAGCGACTGGTGAGAATGTGTCTCATAAACTGAGAGAAATTATTTCTCTACAAGTAAATTTTTCCAGGAAGGTGTCATCAAAGTATAATACAATTCTGGCAATTACACGATGCCTAAAAAATTCATACCATAATTTCGTATTAGATATCTTACATTTATGATTTATGAAGAAAAATCATCAAAGCACAGCGGTGAATAAACATCAATGAACCGCTATGTAGTGATACAATCATTATATTAATAAATTACAAATGTGTATCTATCATGATATAGAAAAGGAACTACTATAGAACTAGACATATCAAGAAGTCTAAGCCCTAATAGTTATGTGGAATCATGTGGGCATCTTGACAGAATGTCTGCCATCACATTATCTGATCCACGAATAGCTCGCACAGAGAAATGAAAAGGTTGAAGAGCAATTGCATATCGAGTAGACCTCGAGCTCTTCAAATTCTTACTCTGTATAGCAGTAAGAGCTTTTTGGTCGGTTTCTACTATGAAATGTGCGCCTAGAAGGAATCTCTGTAGTTTGAGGATCGACCAAACCATAGCTAATAGCTCACGGTCTAAAACCGAATAATTCCTTTCTGCCGCATTAAGTTTTCTGGAAATATACATTACAGGATGCAGAGTTCCAGAGTACTCTTGCATTAGTGCCGCTCCAATCCCAGTGGATGAAGCGTCACTACGAAGAACGAATGTCTTATCTTTAGTAGGTAGCACTAAAATAGGTGGTGTTGAAAACAATGTTTTAATCTTATCCAGAGAGTATTGGCATTCCTGAGACCAGTGGACCATATTAGGCGAACCTTTCTTTAGAAGTGTTGAAAGAGGTGCCATGATAGAGGATAGATTCTGAATGAATCTGCCATAAAATTGAATAAGACCTAACAGACTTCTCACCTGTTTTTTAGTCTTAGGGATCGAGATGTTAAGTATCTTACTAGTATTATGGTCCTCTGTCTTTAGGAAACCATGACCAACTCGGTGGCCTAGGAAAGAAATTTCGCTAAAACCAATATAGGCTTTAGAGGGTTTCGCTGTCAGGTTGTGCTCGCGCAAAGTAGACAGCAATTCATCTAACCCTGAATAGTGATCTTCCCAAGTATCGCTGAAAAGACAGATGTCGTCTAGATATGCAATGACATCTGACCGATAAGATAGGATTCGGCGCATCATGCGTACGAATGTAGCTGGTGCGTTCATAAGACCGAAAGGCATAAAATTCCATTGGAACAAACCTCTAGGTGTTGAAAAAGCCGTGAGAGGTTTGGCGCGTTCAGATAAAGGAACTTGCCAATATCCTTTAGACAAATCAAGTTTAGTGAAAAAATGAGATTTGGAGAGTCGAGTAAGTAGCTCTTCCAGTAAAGGCATAGGTTCGGCATCGAACTTCGTTACTTGATTCAATTTTCGATAGTCAACGCAAAGACGTATGTTATTGTCTTTTTTTCGAACAATAACCATCGGCGAAGAATATGCAGAGGTGGATGGTTCGATTATTTTCAAATCTATCATCTCATCCAACTCTTTCTCAACCTGTGCTTGAAAATGTATAGGTATAGGATAAGGTCTAACCCTAATAGGAGTATGGTCAGTTAGAACAATGTCATGTTCAATGACATGCGTTTGTCCAGGGATGTCAGTGAGTACATCCTGAAATGTTTGCAACATAGTTGAAACTTGTCGCTGTTCTCCTAGAGACAAATCAGGAGAGACAGTAACGTTCTTCCATGATTCACTAGAATGAAGTGGGATCATTGGAAGAGGAAGATTTACATCTGAAAAACTTGTTTCCTCATCCTGTATCACGGACAGTGATGAGTAATGACCATGTTGTACTGGAGAATCGTCCGTTGCTTGGAAAATGGGTTGCAAATAATCCGGACGTTCATGGAATTCAGTAAGCATATTGATGTGGAAGGTTTTATGCTTCCCATCAATATCGACAATATAGTCGACATCGGAAATTTTCGATATTATATCGTACGGACCTTTCCAAGAAATAAGTAGTCTGTTTTCCCTACAAGGTAGTAATACAAATGCTTTGTCACCAGGACAAAGTTGTCGTAAGCATCTCTTCTTATTGGCAAATTGCCTTGCCTTCTGTTTCGCAAATTCAGAAGAAGAAGTTGCTAATTTGCATGCTTCGATAATTTTTTGTCTCAACGCGATGACATATTCGTAGGATGACTTTGTGTCATCGTCAATATTGTCAGATGTTATGAGATCGTGAAGCAACGACATAGGGCCACGCGGACGCGCGCCAAAGACGAGTTCAAAGGGAGAAAATCCTGTATGTTCATTGGGTACCTCTCTGTAAGCGAAGAGGGCCGCAGGTAAAACTCTGTCCCAGTCTTGAGGATGATCCTCAGTTATCTTCCCCAGTAAGTTTTTTAAGTGTTCTATTAAGGCGTTCGACCATACCATTAGACATTGGATGGTAGATACTACTTAAAGATCTATCTATCTGCAGAGTAGACATTACTTGAGACATGGTATCTGATATTAGTTGGGTGCCATGGTCTGACAATATCTCTCCGGGGAACCCCAGACGAGAAAATATAAGCCAAAGAGCATCTGCAATATCAGCAGTAGTAATGCTCTTCAGAGGAATAGCCTCTGGCCAACGTGTGCACATATCAACACACGTCAAGATAAACTGATGTCCTCTGGCAGACTTGATCTTAAATGGACCAATAATGTCTATGGCCATTTTTTGAAACGGCCGAATAGGAATGTCCGCCGCCTGAATGGGTGCAGCATGCCGTGGACCTTTGGATTTAACTTCCTGACATACTTTACAAGATCGACAATAAATCCGTATGTCCTTTGTTTACCAATGGCCAAAAGAAAGCCGCAAGGACTCTTGACTTAGTACGGGAAAAACCCATGTGTCCAGCACACTGAGAGTCGTGAGCGTGCTGCAAAATTTTAACTCTCAAATTCTTGGGAACCAGGATTTGAGAATGACTTGACGTAATGGAGTCTTGAACCATACGTACAAGTACGCCATTCTTCTTTGTAATCCACGATTTACGACTTGTGTCTTTATTCGGATCACCTTTAGTTGCAAGAATGAAGAATTTCTTCAGAGTGGGATCATCTTCTTGCTGTTTTATAAACGAGTCACGAGAAATTACCAAGGGATCATCTTGGTTATGCACTTCATTATCTTCAGTAGATGAAGTTTGAGGCATATTAAGAGCCTGAGCTCTAGTGACTACAGCGTTAGCAATCTGCATGTTTTGCCTTTCCCACGCGGAATATTGTTGCGGAGTGCATTCTTTGACTCCATGAATGCGACCGATGATGAGGTCAGCGATCGGATTCGGAAGAAGACATGCGTGTACATCTCCTGTAAAGAAAGGAGTAGCAATCCTAATGATAGCAGTAGAGTATTTCTCTAATGTGCCGCCAAATGTTACACATTTGACTACTTGTCCAGTGGCACGGGAAGGATCTACGAGTGACTGCCTAACACCAATTGTGGTGCATCCAGAATCAAATAGCACAGAGACTGGATTGTTATTCACTAAACCCTTATGTAAGACAAGAGAACCTCTTCCATCATGCGCGACTGATGCAGGAAGAGCAGGAAGAGGATGGCCACAGCTTAAAGTAGACACTGTGGTTGGCTCAAATAACGTTTTGCATTGGGGCACTGAGATGCTCTCCCAAAATCAAAAGCGGCACATGCCATATTACTAGCATCATTATTATCTTTACTCTGTTTATAGGCTTCATGGGACTCTTGTTGTGCAGAGTTTGCCTGAAAATGTGGTTTATGTCTTTTGTTTTGAGATCTACCTCGGTTATTATCACCTCTGTAGTTATTGTTACCTCTATTGTAACCCCTATTTGGGTTTGAGTCATAGTTCCCTTGGTTACCATTATCATATTCATTATAATGAGTATCTCTGTAATTATGATCTTGTTGACTCCAAGACGGATAACCCGGATAGTTTCTATAATTACTTCCTCTACGGAAATTCCTATAATTATGACCACCCCTGTGTCGAGAGCTATCAGCTCGTCTCCAGTTCTTTGAAGAAGAACCCTGAAATGATTGGTTACCTTGGTTTTGATAACTATTATGGTTACCTTTTTTTTATCAAATCTGTTTTGAGGTCCCTGAAATCTGTGTGAATAATTGGGATTGTATGGTGTTGCTGAAGCAACTGGCATACTCTCCTTAATCTTAGTGTTGCCAAAAGTCACGTCGGGGTGTGCAATGACATATTGGGAACAATATTCTTCCATTTCTTTTAGAGATTTGGGTTTACGCTCATGTATAAATTCAAGGAAAGGTTTGTTCACACATGACATAATCTTATCTCTGAGCAACAAATCCATAAGTCCTTCATACGTTTTTTTCTGTTTTGGAAAGCTCAATCCAACGATCAACTGTGAGACGTGCCTTTGCAGTGAATTCTGAGAATTCTACACCTGTCTCAGGCACCATCGTCTTAAACAAAAGGCGATAGCCTTCCTCACTTAGCTGATATTTTTTTATCAAAGCCGCCCTAATGACATCATAATTATCCTTATCTGCTTCTCCTACAAGGCATAATCTAGTCAAAGATTCACCTTTCAAGTTTTCTGCTAATTGATTAGCGTATTGTGATTTATCCACATTATGTGTACGACAAGAACGTTCAAATCTATCCAGCCAGAATGTAATATCGTCACTGGACTGATTGAACGGTGGAACCTTAAACTTGTAAGTAGAAGGTTTACCATTACCACTAGATGCCTGATTAACATTACTCATACTTGTCAATCTCAATTTCTCTAACTCAAATTCATGTTCTCTTCTGCAAGAGATAACAACACAAATGACGTCACAGTATATGAATAAATTGTGAATAGAACTGAAAGATAGAAAAAGGGGTAGACCAACAAATTACAAACAAATCAAAACAAAACTAAAGAACAAAGAAATATTACAAAAATAACAATAATTACAGTCTTCACAGCTAACACAAAAGCAACAGTTGTCGCAGCAAATTTCCAATTAAGGAAATTGCACCTATAGAAAACGCCCACAACGGACCCTCTATGACGTGGGATATTCTGTTGTGAGGACTCCGCCCAACCTAAACACAACCCGCTGACATAGAAACTAACATACTATACAAACAAATAACATGTAAACATAAATATATAAATTATGTGTATGATAGTATGTGTTGCAAAATAGGCTCAGTTTTACAGTAATGGCAAAGTTATTTTTATGAAAACAAACAAACTGCCACTTTATTCAATTAAACATACTGGCCTTAAATATTAAAGTTCATATATAGAAAACAAGAAGATCCATCGATGAAAATAGGACTTCTTAGTTCAATAATACTGTCTTCCTGTTAACATTGACAAGAATTGCTCCAACTGTTCTGTGAAACTCTGTAATGTCTAATGTACAAATGTCAACAACGATGACCTACATACTGCATTCACTTGACAGGTCACGTGACGAAGTGTTGACAAAGAGCAAACCAATACTGCAAGTGTGTCGTATCAGCCACAGGAAACGGTCTGGTATCGGTAGTCTGTTGACTTCTGAACTTCTGCGAGGTCAAACCCAGAAAGCTGGTCCACCAGTTGATAAGGTCTCTCGTGGGAGACAGTTGTCATCATCAGTTGATAAACTCTTTTAATACAAGACCCTTGCCCTGAGCAAGAGACATGCTGAAAAATCTGAAGCTCACTCGAACATCACCAGAGTTAAATACTGTGTTGTTGTGTTGCTCGTGGTTTGAGTAAGGAATGTCAACTTGACCTACGCAGTGGTGTGTAGACATAGATTGAGTGTATAATGTGCGAATGATAGGAAGAGTTCGTGGTGTTGACAAATGGTCTTTTCTCACACTCATGTATGGCTGGAAGTCATCGACACCAACGACTGTGTACCTTTACTACAGTTTAATTGGACGTACACACTCGACAGCACAGATAGTGACAAATCACAGGTTGGCATCATACATCATGGTACAGTGGATAAATGGTCTTGCAATGTTACATGGGCACTCATGTAGAATAATAATATAATGGACTGTCAGTAGCCAAGCACTCAGTATTGCCCATATATATATATCAACTGAGTTTACTGACAAAGCACGTCAGATTATAAACAATATCCAAGATGGCTTCTAGACCTAATCTCGTCTAGCGAAGATTCCTTAACATAATGTCCAGCACAGATTTTTCCATATAATTATATTGAACCGCTAGCAATGGGTTCTCGTGTGTAGCAGTGATCTCTGGACTAATCAAGCGATAATACGGGCATCCCTTTTCTCTTCTTGAAAGTCACTAAATGTTTGGTTACAAGATGGCTTCTCTCGTGAGCTGTCACTCACGTTTGGATACAGATAATGAATCTGTCTTAAAGTTAGTCATACGTTAAACATTTCATTGCCCTGTAGGTTTTATCATGAACAATTGACTGCATTCTACAGGATATAGTGCTGCTAGGAATCAGAGTCGTTTTTCATCTAGTTAAATGTATCCTCTCAGACGTACGAATCGTACCTATCGAAAAACGGTGGCTTCGTAAAGAGTTCAAAAGAGTATCTTTCATTACCTTGGTACCAAAAATATGATTCTGCCATTCCTTGGCAATAAGAATGAACACTGGGGTAAAGCATACACGATAGGTCTAGACGACTATCACTTTCCCCAAAAATATAGAGATCACTTTTTCCGGCGACAGGCCGACATAGAAAACCACAGCCTATCAGGGCGAAGCCAAATCACACCTCTCTCTCGAGACACATCCGCCGAACAGCCTTTGACCTCTCTAGAGACAAAAGAACATATAGTTCGACTTAGATATGTAAAGATATACAGATATAAGACAGACTCGTCCTACTCAATCAAACAATACACATAAATTCAGGCCATAGATATTCTGAAGCAAGAACAATCTATTACTACCCAAACAAAGAATAAATCGCAGTAAAACTGGATTCATCCGCGGAGTTCGATCGAAAGAGACGACACAACTTTCAAGGGAAGTAACTCAATAATGACTTTTCCTTAAGCACTAAAAAGTATCTATTTTGTTTACAAAATATTTGCGAACATAACAAGTATACCAATGTATAATATTGTAAGATATCAAAGACTGCACGTAACAGGGACCTATTCTTATTCAAATCCAAAGGAAGAAACAAATAGGAGACTGAACATATGCGGATCTCAATTTAAAACACTGTACCAAGTATAAAACTGTGGGTTGACAAGAAAAAGAATAAAGAAACTAGATAATTTATTTGCCAATGTTCTGAAGAATGTTTCCCAACTTTAAGTATGTGAAGGTTTACTAAAAAAAAAAAAAAAAACACACACACACACACACACACACACAGGGATAAAAAAAAAGCTTGAGAATAGAGCGACGTAGACTCTTCAGCACAAAGCTCGCTGTAATGAAATTTTAATTGAGTGATGGCTTTTTTTTCTTTCCACCTGCGCTGGGATTTGAACCCACTCGACCTTGGTTGTGCGTCGAGTGGCAGAGTGCTTAAAGCATTTGCTTCTCGGAACAAAGTTATTTACTTACTTAGTCATTCCCCTTCTACCGTGAGGTGTAGAGGTTTGGAAGAGAGAGCGCCAGACTATCCTAACAGATGTCTTCCTCCTGGCCTGGTTCCATTCTAGTCCTCGGTCCTTCAAAGATTGTCTAATGTTGTCCTCCCAGCGGACTCTGGGTCATCCTGGGGGTCTTGATCCCTGGCTCTTTGTTTCCCATGCTTGTCGTGGTAGCCGATCTTCTCCCATTCTGCAGACATGGCCAAACCATCTTAGTTGGGACTGTTCTACTTGGGTCTGCAGGGGGTGGGATTTTAGGCCTTGACGTATCGTCTGGTTGAGGACCATGTCTCTTCTTGTTACTTCAACCACCTTCCTCAGATACCTCATTTCTGAGGTTTGGATCTGGCTTTTGTGGGTTGTAGTCATTGCCCATGACTCGCATCCATCGTCAAGACTGGGACATAGCTGGAGTGGTATATAGCCATCTTTGTTTTCTTACCAACCTCTCTCTTGCTGAGGAATCCCCGATTTATGGCCTGAAAAAGTCTCCCAGCTGCTGCTTTTCGCGTGGTCAACTCTTCTTTGATGCCTCCCTTTCGGTCTATAATAGCTCTGAGGTATTTAAAGTGGTCGACCTGTTCCAGGACCTGTTCTCCAAGCTTAATCTGATGTCTTCTTTCTTCTCGTGATATCACCATGAATTTTGTTTTAGAGCTGCTTACGACCATCCCTCTCTTCTCCAGCTCTTCCTTCCAGACTTGCAGGTTGGATTGAAGATGTGCCTCTGATTTAGCAATCAGGGCAACATCATCAGCAAATGCCAGCTCTGAAATACAGACCTGTCTCATCTTCCAGTACCCCACTGAATACTTTTGTGTCCCCTCCTTACATGCCTTAATGACATCGTCCATGAGGAGTATGAAAAGATAAGGTGACAGGATATCACCTTGTCTTACACCAGTGGTAGTCCTGAACTCTTCTGACTTATGGTTTGCTGTCATAATTTCTGCAAGACTTGTAGAAGCTCTGTATAGCATGAATCGGAGGTACTGGAATGTTCTTCCCTGCCAAACAGTCCCAAATTTTGCTTCAGGGGACCCTGTCAAACGCCTTTTCCAGATCTGTGAAACAAAGATGGATCTCACTCTTATACTCAAGGGTCTTTTCACTCAGCTGTCTGAGTGTGAAGATTAGGTCTTGAGTACTTCGGTTAGCTCGGAATCCGCACTGGACCTCATCCAATTGTGGCTCAGCTAGGCGTCGGAGTCTCTGCTCTAGGATTCTAGAGTAGATTTTACCAGGGACACTGAGAAGGGATATGCCTCTATGGTTTCCACACTGTCGATTGTCACCCTTTTTGAAAATTGGTGTTATGATGGCAATCTCCCAATCCTTTGGTATGATCTTGTTGCACCACGCTGCCTGTAGGACCCTTAAGAGTAATAGGTCGCCTGATGCTCCCATGTACTTAACCATTTCTGGTGTTATACCATCATGCCCTGCTGCTTTGCCCATCTTGATTTTCTCCAGTGCTGCCTTCAGTTCTTCCATCTTTATGTCATTTTCATCACCATTGGTTCCCTCTTCTGTGCTAGTGGTTATCATTTCTGATGCTTGACCATGCTCACCATCAAGGAGTTCTAAGAAATATTCTTTCCATCTTTCCATTACTTCCTTCGGGGCAGTAAGCAATTTGCCTTGCTTGTCCTTTATAAATTTGAGAGGGCATTGTTTTTCCTTCCTCATGTTCTTTATGGTCTTATAGAACTATTTCTGGTTTTCTTGCGCATCTTTTTCTAGCTTTTCTCCAAATTCTTCCCAGGACTTCTGTTTTGCTGCTAGCACCTTGTTCTTTGCTTCTGTTCTGAGTATCACATATTCTCTATATTTCTCTATTTGTCTTGCTGTGTTTTTAGGTCCTAAGTATTGTTTCCATGACATTTTCTTCTCTCTTATTTTCTCTTTGACTTCCTCTGTCCACCAAGGTTTCCTCCTTCTCTTGTTCCCAAGTCGGACTTCACCACATGCTTCTGCAGCAGCTGTCTTTATGATGTTCTTGAATTTAAGACACAGGGTTTCCAAGTCATCAGGTTGTTCTTCTGTGTTTCTCACCGCTGTAGCAATAAGCTCCTGATATCTGGTCTTAATTTCTGGCTCTCTCAGCTTGTAGGTCTTAATGCTCATTTCTCCCGTTCGTTTACTTAGTTTCTTGCGTGATATTGGGCAGTTCCTATGCTGAGCAACTCTTTCAGTTGTTCTTTTGATTGTAAGCAGGTAGTGATCACTTCCAATCTCTGGTCCGCTCCAGACTCTAGCATCCCGAACATATTTGAATGAGCTCCTCCTAACAATGGCATAGTCGATCACTGACTTCTCATTCTTTGTTGGTTCACATCTAGTGTATGCATGTATGCGCTTATGGGGTAACTTTGTGTTTGTAATGATCAGATTCTGCCCACTGCAGAATCTAAGGAGTCGCTTTCCATTGTCATTGAGAGTATCTTCTCCATATCCTCCGATAACTCCACCCCATCTAGCATGGTCATTTCCAACTCTGGCATTGAAATCTCCGAGCATGATAATTTCACCTAGGCAGTCATCCACTGTCCTTTGAAGCAGCTTGAAGAATTCCTCCTTCTCTGCTCTCTCATCCTCATTTGGCCCATACACTATGACCAGGTTGACTATGGTTTCTCCTTCTTTTAGTTTTACAACCATAATGCGCTCCGAGACAAAGTTCCATCCCTTGATCATATCTTTTTGGTTTTTGGCCAAAATGCAACCCACGCCCATTTTAGCTCTTTCCGATGTGGGTACACCACTGTAGAGCAGCGTGTTGCCATCGAGATCCATGACTCCTTGTCCCTTTTTCTTTGTTTCCGTTAAAGCCAGGATTTCTAATTTTGCTTTCCTCATCTCTTCCACCAGTTCCTCTTCTTTCCCATTTATACTTCTTGTGTTCCAAGTTCCATAAGTCGTAGTCCGTTCCAGTTCGTCGCCTTTAGAATCAGTCCGGTTGTCTCTCTTGTAGTTCGCGTAATCATGTTTTAAAGCAAACAGGTGATTGGCCTGGAACAAAGTTACAGGCTGGAAACTAGGCACGCGTAGCGTCACGCTTCAGTCTAGCTAACTGTAAAGGGGTACCTGACTGTCTTGAGATAGGAAAGGCAAAAGCAGCAAGGAAAGAAATTGGTCACTCCAACCTCATAAAGCTAAGACAAAGTACAGTGAAGTCTCTAGCATTCCCCTCCAATACGGCATTAATGGCTATGCGACTACACTTTACTACCTTGGTGTGACGGGTTGCCTCCCCTTTGCTCTGCGGTAGTGGCCAAAGAGTGGCCAAAACCTAAAGTATCTAATGTGGGTCTTCACAGGTGTCTACCTTCGCACAAGATTACTCTTGTCAGAGTTGTAGATAGAAGGATAATGACGCTTCTACCTCGAAGAAGGTCTCACAAGATATTTCAGAAATCGAGAACGATGCTGAGTGAGTCTGAGCACGTTAACTCTGTATCTTTCCCGCCGCCTTTTGTGAAGATGGATATGAATGAATTTTCGTATAATTACGCCCCAGCTGATTTAATTCAGCGAAATCTTAATTTAGTAGCTCAGTTTTAAGTGTATTTAAGATGACTGAGACATACGGCTGCAGTACATTCAAAATGATTAAATTAACGTTAAATTTGTAAATACACAAATAACAAATTTAATAATCGATTATGTTCAACAGTTTAAAATGAATAATTCTTTTTAAAAAATGTATTCATCACAGGGTGATGTTATAATTTTTGAAAAAAGGACAGTTCACCTGGCAGCTTTTAAGTTTGTACTTAGCTGCCAATAGTTTGATGGTTTTTGCTCCCGCTGATGTTTGGTTCTTTGCAGATAGATGACTGGTTCAATCGTCACTGGTCAAGTCTGAAAGTTGTGACACGTTCCAAGAAGTTTCAGGGAGTAATCACAAAGCTGGTCCAGCGTCTCTAAGACACGTCTGATGATGGTGTCTAGCGTCGACTTCAGGTCACTTATACTCTCACTTGTTCCAGAGATAGCACCCTCAGTTGGTACCACCGACTAGTGTCACCAAAGAAGAAAACAAATACCCTCTTGAGTATTGAGTTTTCGCGACACACACTCATGAGCTCCCTTCTTTTCATTCCACCATCCCATCTACCTAACAACTTTATCCTCTCTGAGAATTAATCTTAATCGCAGTGAGCGAAAAATTTTCATTACATTTAGACTGAATATGTTTACTTTTACTGCTACATTGGTTGAAAAGGTTAACAATATAATAAGTATGTACATTATTTCTCTCATCATTCACTTCCTGCTCCATATGGAACTTGGAACTATCTCTGCTTTTGGTTCTCTACAAGAAACTCACATAAATCAATCACCAGCCATTGCAGTGATGGTTCATGAAATCATCATTCTATATGCTGAGGCTGCAATCCTCGTATGACTTGGCCATCCACTAGCAGTTTTCACGTATTAATATTCACATGTCAATGTATACATATTATTTCACGTGTTAATAATGTAAAATATAGAATTATAAATGTACAATTCATCCCAAAATTGTCTTTGGGATCATAGACTCCTGGCTTAGAGAAACAGTTAAGGCAAATTGTTTAAGATGCCTCTTACTGTGGTCTGTGGTGTTACTTTACAGTAAGTTCCCACTCTGACTTCGTGTTCAGTTTCCTAGGATTCCGGTTTTCCGGGTTAATAAAGGTAGAGTTTTCTTGGGATATATATAAGTCCTCGAGATGCTCAAAGAAGGTCCGGTCCGATAAATGGAATTCTGATCTTATTCTTTACTCTGGCCGTCTAGCTGGTCTCTTGACAAGTTTAATTTCACAGTTCTTCACCCGACTAAAGTGTCAGGTTATATTGCAACTATCGTCCCACGCACGTTGTTGATTACTATTAGACCGGGCTCCAATCAGAAATGTTGTTATGTTTTCATCTCGAATGCCGGCCAATAGCTACAATCATCCGTGATTTGATGGGGTCTATTCAAAGCATTTCCTCATAGGAAAAATTCTGCGTGTTATTTAAAAGGTCACTTTCCAAATACGGAATTGTTATAGCAGTCGTTTCGCGATAATGATTGCAACTACAACTCCCTACATTATCACAAATAATGTCTTCGTAACACTTCTGTCGGGAAGCTATTACAACGTTCCGTCTTTCAGGTGTATGTCTGTAATATGTGCGCAGACGGATAATTTATCTCCCCGTCCTTGTGCAAACACCGTCCCTCGTTTAACGATCTGGACTGTGACTCTTCACGACAGTAGTTAGTGAATCACAATAGCCATATCAAATAAACTTGCTGGGCTTACGTCGTGTTAATCCGTCGCACCCAATGTTTGGTACACGAGAATTTTACCAACATGGATTTCGCTCAATATTGCATCACCTGTCTACTTTCTCAGCAGGGAGGGTCAGGTAAACAGACAAGACGAATTATTACGGAGAAGAACTGCAAACAATGACTCTAAAATAAAATAACAATACTACCAGAGAGGAAAAGAGCGCGAACCAAATTATGTGACACTTGGTAGCTATTTCTGAAGTAACTATTTACTCGCGGTAAGAGGTAACAATAAGTTGTTACGGTATACAAAATTGATCATGCACCACATCTTATCATCAATTGAGCTTCCGATTGGCAGAGTGGTTAGAGTGCTGGTCTTTCGGGTCAAAGGTGTCGGGTTCCAATCACGGAACCAACACACTCCAATCTACCCAACTGTAAATGGGTACCTGACTCTGCTCTTTGAGTTAGGGAAAGAAAAAGCAGCGAGGAAGGAAACTGGTCACCCCACCTTTCGATGCTGGACCTAGTATGGTGAAGTCTCTAACACTTCACTCCCCTACGGTAGTATATGCTATGGGACCACCTTTATCTTTTATTTAACGATATCTTAATTAAGATAAATGTTTAGGAATTCTGAGTCAGAGCTCACGCGGACTACGTAAACTTCTGTCTAGCTGGTCAAGCGGTGTTGCTCATTAGAATCTAGGGTTCGAATCACTTTTATTCTCACATTGTCACTACTTAAGGAGCACGAAGCAGTCACGTGACTTGAGTTTTAAAATCATATTCTCCTACAGCCTGTCTTTCATATGTCACTGATCCGCATGCTAAAATGGCCTCTATAGTACGTTTCTGCCAAGCTGATTCGCAGGTTTAGGTCCATCTAATCATAATCCTCATCATCTTCATCCTAATCATTACTTTTCAACGTTTCCTGGAGCATAGGCCGTCAGTGCAAGCCAAGCCGTCTGCATTGTGTCATCAGTTGAAGGTCTTTCCATGTTGTCTTTATCCATTAATGTCTCTAATTCCCGTCATCCGGGTGCTTTCTGGTCTATTTATTCTCTCCCCACCCCCAATGGCGTACTAGGGGCGGTCCGCCCTGAGTGACAGCCAGGAGGGAGGTGCCATCGGACACTATTATGATAGTACTTTCTGTTCAAAATACGTTTGCGTGTCTTTTTATAGGGAGTGAGGGGTGCCAAATATATAAGGAAAGCAGCAAATCATGCTTGGGATTCCAGGAAAGGAAGAAGCAAGACTGGATAACACCAGAAACATTAAACACCATAACACTGAGAAAGGAAATGAAAAGAAAGAAAATAGAAGCGAAGTCCCCCATGTTAAAGCAACTATATAGTGAACAGTACAGTCAGCTGGACAAGAAAGTTAAACGCCAAACCCGAGCCAACAAAAGGAATTTCCTAGACGATCTTGCAAGACAGGCGGAAGAGGCAGCACTGAGAAATGAACAAAGCACAGTATACAAAATAACTAAATTCATCCGCGGAAAACGAGGTGCAAACAATATTACATTAGTAAGAGATAAGCAAGGAAATCTCACCACGACAGCAGAGGGACAGGAAACAAGATGGGCAGAGCACTTCAGAGAAACTCTGAACAAGGAACCACCAGAGACACAATTGAATGTTCCTGAGGCTGAAAACGATCTAGATGTAAATACAGACATTCCACGAAAAGAAGAAATCATCACAGCAATCAAAGGGTTACAGAACGGAAAAGCTCCTGGCCATGATAACTTAAAAGCAGAGCTATTTAAGACAGACCCTGAGCTAGCAGCAGAACTATTGGAACCACTATTTGCACAAGTCTGGAAAACGGGGACAACACCATCAGATTGGAACAAAGGAATAATTGTCAAATTGCCCAAGAAGGGAGATCTTGCAGACTGCAATAATTGGAGAGGAATCACTCTTCTCTCAGTTCCCAGCAAAATACTAGGCAGGATAATTATACAGAGAATTTCAAAAGCAGTAGACCACAAACTGAGGAAAGAACAAGCAGGATTTAGAAAGAACAGAAGATGTGTAGATCATATATTCACTCTCAGGAACATTATAGAGCAGTGCTCACAATGGCAAAGACAGCTGTACATTAATTTCGTTGATTTTTAAAAGGCTTTTGACAGCATACATAGGGACAGTTTATGGAAAATACTGAGGGCTTATGGAATTCCAAGCTGCATAGTGTCAATCATAAAAAGCCTCTATGCCAACTTTACGTGTAGTGTTGGGCAGAGCAACCTAACCTTTGAGGTGAAGACAGGAGTACGACAGGGATGCCCCTTATCTACCATTGTATTTTTAACAGTCATAGATTGGGTGATGCGCCAGACAACAGAGGGCAGTCCAAGAGGAATACGATGGACTACATTTTCTACATTGGAAGATCTGGAATATGCAGATGACATTGCACTACTAGCACATTCACATCAACACATCCAGGAAAAAACGGATAGACTTAATAAGTTTAGCCAGCAGGTGGGCTTGAACATAAATTTAAAGAAGTCAGAGGTCATGACGCTCAATGTGAGCAACCCTGAGCCCATATCAGTAAGGAATCAGCAAACTGGTACAGACAGACACCTTCACATACCTAGGATGCATAGTAACACCAGACGGCGGGGCAGGCAAAGACATCAACATCAGAATGAATAAGGCAAGAACAGCTTTTTTTAGCCTAAACAACATCTGGAAGTCCTCTGAATACAGCACAAGCACAAAATTAAGATTATATCAGAGCTGTGTGCTTTCTGTGCTTCTCTATGGTGCGGAATGCTGGAGAGTTACAGAGAAGGAAATGTCGAAATTGTCCTCTTTTCACACAACTTGCCTAAGAAAAATTCACCGAATCTTTTGGCCGAGTACCACCACCAACCAAGATCTGTTTACTAGGAGCGTGATGGCCACTGACTGCTTTGACGGTCGGCGGCTAAGGATCAAAGAAGAAGAAGAGGGGTGCCAAAGGCAGGATCCACCCGGGTGCCAAAAACTTTAAAATACCACATTTTCTCTTACCCTGGAGATCCCAGAAGAAGTCTGCTTAATAATGAATTCAGTACATTTGTTTCATAATTTTTCAACATCATTAGGTGCCTGAAATGTGTGTGTGTGTGTGTGTGTATACGCACGTGCGTTCATTTATTTACCTGATGTTAACCGTTTCTGATGTTCCACGTGAACAGAGCTTTGCTTACAAAACTTCCCAATCTATGGCAAAGGTTCGCAACTGCTTCTTCCCCCCATCACACATTCCTTGTTCTCTGCAGAAAGCTTTAGAAATTATCGTCTAGTTTGTTGGTTACTTTACATTTCTTCTTCTTATTGCTGAACATCTGCTTCAAAGACGTCCAACTTATGAGCAACAGAGAAAGCATATATGGCCGTCACCAGTAGTTTTCCTGGAAAAACTCTATGTAGATGCAAATAGCGTCTAGCTGAGCACTGATTTCTTTGAAAATATTCAAGTAGAGTCTGAGAATGTACGAATAAGAACAAGAAGTCGAAACAAATTGTCGTCGTTGTTTAGCATAAATATATATATATACAGTCACGCGCCGCATAACGTCCTATGTCACATAACGTATCGTGGACGTTGAGCGGCGCATGACTATATATATATATATATATATATATATATATATATATATATATATATATATATATATATATATATATATATATATATATATATATATATATATATATATATATACGCGGTGTTGCACCAGTAAATAAAAGTAACTGAACTTTTAAAATATCATCTGGTTGCGGTACTTCTGAGCCACCATTATTATCTGAGCATCCAGCACCATCCCTACACGGTTAATTCTCGGAGGATTAACCCAATGACAAACTATACATCTCACCTCCAGTATATCTACTTCAATCACGTTCTCCATTGATTGTACCTCTCACGACCACATCTAATTCAGTCATGTCCTCCACCTTACTTCTCACCTCCGGCACATCTACTCCAATCATGTTCGCCGTTATACCTCTCACCTCATCATATATATATATATATATATATATATATATATATATATATATATATATATATATATATATATATATATATATATATATATATATAGATATATATATATATATATATATATATATATATATATATATAT
This sequence comes from Oreohelix idahoensis, assembly GCA_024509875.1. Taxonomy (NCBI): domain Eukaryota; kingdom Metazoa; phylum Mollusca; class Gastropoda; order Stylommatophora; family Oreohelicidae; genus Oreohelix; species Oreohelix idahoensis. Next base: position 47,501 of record JAMPIV010009723.1, read on the forward strand.
ATATAGAGAGAGATAGAGAGAGAGAGAGAGAGAGAGAGAGAGAGAGAGAGAGAGGTAGTGGGTTTGATGGTATTGTATGATGGTGATATTACTAAATGTAATGTATGAGGCCAGCTGTGAAGGCTCCTGAGATAAAATGTAGTTGTGAATTGACAGAAGGCCTTTCTTGCTACCACTACGACCTCACACTTATTTTTTTCTTTCTAATGAATGTATCTATGTAAAATGTCTAGGGTAATGATATGTAATGTGGTGTGATAATTATAGATACACCCACAGATATTTAAGCAGACTAATAATATTAACAAATGTTAAAATACACTGAACTAACTCACGTGTGTAAAATTTTTGATAGAATTATATTACATTTATTTGTTCTGGATCAAGTTTTATGTTGACCAGAACTTTTTTTTTAAAAAAGGATTTAAAATTTATGAAAGAAATGCATGTAATGTTACATAATAAATGCAAGAGTGTACATATATAAGTACTAGACTAGTTAGTTTTATTAAAATGTTCTAGTAGTCATCTACTTGGGAGGATAGTTAATGCTTGTGCTGTTGGGGTGGCCTCATCACACTTGTCTATATTGACTACACAGTGTCCAGTAAATTGCAGGAATTTTATGGGGTATTAGCAACTAAAAGGCGTTGGTGAACTTCCAGCAGACCAGAGGCTCACTCATCTTGCATATGTAGCTCTGGTGCTGAAATCTGGTGGTCCCACCTCTCCGTGCTGGCGGGCAATAATAGTGGTCTCTGTCACAACGTACTGCACAGATACACTCGAGTAAGATCACCAACTGAATGGACACCGCCTTGTTGACAGCTGAAACTCACAGCTCTGCAATCAAAGTATTGGCTATGTGTCAAAATTCTATTCTCTACCCACGTCTGGACACAACACGGACACAACAACCACATCATACAGACAGGTCAGATCTCTCTGACCAAACAGCACATTTACCATGGTGGTTTTACATCAGATAGGTCCTCCCAGACTATAGATTCTGAAAAATATTTATTAGTTTCCTTCCCTAAAAGTGGATAGGTAATATGTTTCATTATTCTCAACACTTGATCTGTCTTTCCTAACCCTTGCTGGAGTTTATGTATATTGTTGGTCCCTAGACCCTGACTTGGGCGGGGGGTCTAGAGCAAATCCCTACTTGTTTGTAAGGCTAGATTTCGATATGGCAGTATCAAATCACTCGAACATTAAACAATATTCAAAATATACAAAGAAATAATTTCAATCTTACCAGATTATGAATAAAGAACACAGAAATGCTAGCAAAACTCAGCTGAGCTGCTGGCTATAGTATGGCGTCCCTGAACTTATTTCACTTTCTTTCATTTGGAAATCACCACACTTTAAAATACTGTGTCTATCATCGAACAACTATTGAGGAATGGCCCCACTTGCGCGTCTGAGCGCCGATAAAATGATTGTCTGTGGCCAATCACTGCCTAGGTTTATTTGAAATTCAAATTTCCTACCCTAAAGTCATTTCAGTCATGCTTCAGTCAAGTATGGATGTTTATCTGTTAGTCTGTCCGTCTCTACTTGTTTTTTTTTTTTTCAAAATGTACTTGATTTTTGAACCAACCTTTCTCTCCCCTCCAAAATTTTGTCGTTAAAAGTTATATTTAGACACAGCTCCCACCAATGTCCCTTCGCTTCCCTACTAAGTAGATTTGAACACCTGCGTCTCGAGGTCGTGTTTTTTTGTGCAAATAGCGACACTTTTTATTCCATACAGTCTGTCGTTGATGTGAACAACACTGTCTTTTGTCATTATCTTCAATATTATCTATCCGTCTGTAAAATTAAGAACATATTAGTTCACTGCTCAGAATGGGCCATCCGGCCAGCTAATTTTTATATTCCTAACATTAATATTACGAAAAAGTTACTTTTTAATTTTTGTAATATTCCAAACATCCGCGTTCTGCCGCTGAATTCAAATCAAAGGCTTGGTATCGCAAAAGCGACCAATAAATGACTGTGGCGTAACATATCCAAGGTCCCTTCTGTCGAGTTCCTTGCTTTATGTCAACTTGGGAAACGTGACTTTTCTCCGTTTCCCCCCCAATTGCGTCTCCTTAGCCTTTCTAGTCTCACGCAATCTTTCCAGTCATATTTTTTTCCTTTTATCCGCCGTTCCCCTCCTGTCTAGCAAGTCAATTTTTATGGAGGGTGATGACCCGCGGTCTGGGCGATCATGTACTATCAGCAGCCTACGCATTATGTTTTTATCCTTACATGTTATCTTTGGAGGTATTTTACCGTTGTATCTCTGTCAATTTCACTACACATCTCCCCACTTGAAAACATGCCTATGGCAAGTTCCAAAACCAGCGATACACATAGGTAAAATTACTCCTCACGTCTGCCACTACTCTAATTTTGATCACAGGGGTGCCGACTGAGGAAATCTGCACCGACATTCAATTTGCCTGGGATATATTGGATACTGAACTGATAAGGTTGAAGCAATAAAGACCACCTCAGCAATCTTGCGTTTTCATGCTTAGCCTGAGATAAGAATACGAGAGGCTGATGGTCCGTCTCCACCACAAAAGTCCTACCATACAGATAGATTTGAAACTTCTTTATTGCCCAGATTAACGCTAAACATTCTTTTTCGCTTGTGGAGTATCCTTGTTCCGCCTTATTCAATTTACGGCTTGCATAAGCGACTGGTTTCAGTTCCCCATCAGGTGAAGATGATCTTTGCAACAAAGCCCCTCCTAGTCCTACATTACTTGCATCGGTTCTTAAGACAAAGTCCTGTGTCAAATCAGGCAGTTTGAGAATAGGCTTGCTAGTGAGTTTTTCCTTTAACTCTTGGAACGCTAGTTCACATTGTGCAGTCCAAATAATTTTATCTGGAAGTCCCTTGCGAGTCAGATCAGTCAGAGGAGCACAAATAGCGTTAAAATTCTTGATGTATTTCTGATAAAATCCGCATAACGACACAAATGATCGCACGTCCTTTTTTGTTTGCGGCCTAGGTGCTCTCTGCAGTTTTTCCAAGTTCTTAGGATCAGGGGTCATATTACCCTGATATACAGTGTGTCCCAAGAATTCCAACTCTTTGCATCCAATACAACATTTTGTTGGCCTAGCAGTTAAGTTCGCCTCCCGAAGTCTATCAAACAACATCTCCAGAGCTTCAATGTGTTCTTCAAATGTCTCTGTGGCGACGAGAATATCATCCATGAAATTCGTGATACATGGGTTATTCAGGGGATCCAACAATTTGCGCATCATCCTTGAAAACACACTCGGAGCATTTTTCAGTCCGAATGGTAGCATATTGAATTCATAATGTCCATCCGAAGTGCTAAAAGCCAAATAAGGTCTCACTTCAGGCTTCACTGGGATCTGGTAATAGCCTTTACTAAGATCCACCTTTGAAAAGTATTTTGCCTTGTTCAGTCTGGCAAATAACTGTTTTGTGTCTGGTAATGGATCCACTTGTCCTTCTGTGACAGCATTCAGTTTCCTGTAATCTATGCACAGTCTGTGTTCCCCAGACGGTTTTCTCAACAAAACGACACTAGAACTAAAAGATGATTCACTGTGCGAAATAATCCCCTCCTTCAACAAATACTCTATTTCTTCCTTCAATGCCTTCTCCTTCGCGAACGGAATAGAATAGGCTCTCATACAGATTGGGTTTGAGTCTACCAGTTTCATGTCATACTGTAGCAAATTTGTATGGCCTGGTTTATCTGTTAATACATCTGTATGTTCCTCCAGAACTTGTTGAACTCTCTCCCTCTGGTTTTTAGTCAGGTGCTTACTGACTTTTACCTGTGCTGCGGTTTCACAAGGATGTAATGGGTATTCATGTGAGGTGAGTGGTTCTTTTTGCATCTGGGTTGCAATAGCCAAGGTCAATAAGGGGGTGCTTTCCTGGAGTGGTCTGTCCAGATACTTCTTTAACAGGTTTACATGATAAACTTTCTCCTTCCCCTTTTTGTCAATTTTATAGTTTGTTCTAGACACTTTCTCTAGAACCGTATATGGACCTTGCCAACCAATTTGTAATTTATTCTGGCTTCCGGGTAGTAGAAGCAGCACCTTCTCTCCGACTGCCAGTTCCCTGTCCTTTGCCTTCCTATTAAAATATGCTGCATGTTTCTTCCTGGCTTGCTTCAAATTATCATTTGCCAGTTTCCATCCAGCTTTCAAACGAGTGGTCAGTTCGTTCACGTATTGATACGATGAGGTAACAGTCTCTTCCGCCTTCTCATCTGTCCAGGTCCTTAATAGAGTTACATCTGGATCTTTAATTTATCATACTTATTTTTCATGGAACCCATCGGGTCCCGTCCATTAGAAGCTCTATAATGAGGACTTTTCTTCCTAGAATCATCACTCACAAATCGACCACTACCAATTTTTCTCTGGGGTTTGTCTCCCCACTTAAGATTGTTTATGAGAGATCTTCGCTCTCTTGTCTGTTCTTCCAGTTTATATAAGTCTGACCGAGGGATTGTCATCTTATCCTGGGTAAAATTTCTTCTTTGTACTCTTCGCATAGTGGCCATGTTAATCCATTCAAGTGAAGACTGGGTGTGAAAAGGGGGCTCCCATTCCACTTTGTCTACCCGAGTATAATTAGTTTTCCTTTCAGGCCTAAAGTTGCCCCGTGGCGTTTCTAGGTCCTGCACATATTTTCCCTTTGTGGGTGTTCCCTCATGAAATACGCCACATGCTTCTACAAAGTTTTCAACATCGACATTTACGTCGGGCCAATAGTATTTTCGAGCAATCTTTTGGCAGATGGTACCGACTTTCTCATGGTCACCATCTGTTCCAACATGTAAGCTCCTTATTAAGTTTGCCCTATATATCTTGGGAAGAACTAACTGTCCGTGACCAGGGGATCTAGTTCCTGTCTTCCTATATAAGAGTTTGTTCTTCATGAAATATTCCCCCTTGCTCGGAGGTGTGTGGCATTTGGGCAATTTTTTAAAACAGGGCTTGAGTGTCCTATCCTCAGCCTGCGCCTTCCTCATCTCCTCTGGATGAGCATTTATAGGTTCACCTTCTTCCTCCTTCTTCTGTGACCTGGTCTGCACTGTCGCCATGATCACAGGTTTCTCGGGATTCCCCAAGAAGACGTATCTACACCCCAATATCAGAGGGTAGATTGGTTCATCTATCACTGCTGCTCTGATTTCTCCCTCCACATAGCGAGTTTTCACCGTTATCCTTGCGATGGGAAGTGTCATGAGTGGTATGTCCTTAGTCGCCCCTTGTATTTCCACTGTTTCTGTGGTATACTGACTTGGGTCCACTAGGCTAGACTTCACAACTGAATCATAATCCAAACCTGTATCAAAAGGCACCTTATGGTGACCCCATTACAAATAACATCCTCACAAACTGGGGGGTGATAAGGTTCCTGTTGTCCATTAGGATTAACCTTTAATCTTCGCGTCCCCGACTTCATTGCAGCAATGTTTGAAGGTTTCCTTCTACAAAATTCGGTGTTATGGTTATCCTTCTTGCACCATTTACACCATCTTTTTCCTTGGTTCAACGGTTTTCTTTCATTGAACTTTTGGTCATTGAACTGTGAGTTTCTGTCGCGATAGTCATTTCTTGGCCGCTCAAAGTTTGTCCTACCTTTATTTCCCTGCTCTCTATTATCAAATTTATTAAATTGCTGTGGAGCTTTAAAATTGTCTATGTGCTTCTTTTTAGCACCACTTACCTCTGCCTGAGCTGCCTGATACCTCTCAGCAACATTTAAAATTTCCCCCAACTTCTCTGCACCTTGTTCCATGAGAAATTTTCTCATGTCTGGAGCCATGGACTCTCTCAATTGCTCAATCATGATCATTTCTTTAAGATCTTGGGTCTTCCCCAGAGCCGTCCATTTCTCCAAATAGGTTTCTAGTCTAGCGGAGAATTGGTGGTATGTCTCCCCAGACAACAGTTTGGCATTTCTAAATTTCTTACGATAAAATTCACCATTCTTCTCGTACCTTAATAACAAAGCCTGCTTTAACATGTCATAATTGTCTTGGTCTTCCCTGTTCATTTTGGCAAATACTTCATAAGAAGTACCTCTCAATCCCTGTGATAGCTTTAAACTCCACCTCTCTCTCTCTAACCCATATGTAGTAGCTAATAACTCAAAACGTCCTAGGTACCCCTCTATGTCATCGTCTTTTTCAACAAAATGGTCTAAATGAAACCCCATAGCTGAGTTTGAGGCTCCCAGACTGGGCGTAGCATCTGAGGCAAAAGGGCTGGCACCATTTTCAGGAGCCGGGCCTTGTAATTCCAGCTCCCTTAGTCGTAATTCGTGCTCCCTTTGCAACCTTCTATCTTCTGCCTCCCTTTCGGCAGTCAACCTTTTTCTTCTGCCTCCCTTTGCTGTCGTTTTTCTTCTGCCTCCCTTTGCTGTCGTTTTTCTTCTGCCTCCCTTTCGGCATTCAACCTTTTTTCTTCTGCCTCCCTTTCGGCAGTCAACCTTTTTTCTTCTGCCTCCCTTTGCTGTCGTTTTTCTTCTGCCTCAATCTGCAGCCTCTTAATTTCTCTATCAGCCTCAATTTGTAACCTCTTCTCTTCAGCTACCTTTCTATCTTCCCTTTCAATATATTTATCACATTCAGCCGTTACATATTGAATTAAAATTTGACCCTCCATTCCCATCTCCTTTGCGGTCAGCACAGCAGCTGATCGGAATTTTGCTAGCTCCGCCATACTTTTCAGACAATATAATAATATACAAGCTAAATCTCTAACCAGTAAATACACTAAGTACTTCTTATGACTATAGTCTAACTAATTCTAACTAACCAGTTAACTAATTAATTATCACTGGCTGTGAAGATTCACCAACTTTTATCTGCAGGGACACTTTTAATTTTAAAGGGAATTTCACAATTTTTTCCCCTAATTTTATTTCTCCAACCAGGAGATCCTAATATTACTGTTGGGCTAATTATCCCTGGACAAGACCCCAATGTATGTAGTGGGTTTGATGGTATTGTATGATGGTGATATTACTAAATGTAATGTATGAGGCCAGCTGTGAAGGCTCCTGAGATAAAATGTAGTTGTGAATTGACAGAAGGCCTTTCTTGCTACCACTACGACCTCACACTTATTTTTTTTCTTTCTAATGAATGTATCTCTGTAAAATGTCTAGGGTAATGATATGTAATGTGGTGTGATAATTATAGATACACCCACAGATATTTAAGCAGACTAATAATATTAACAAATGTTAAAATACACTGAACTAACTCACGTGTGTAAAATTTTTGATAGAATTATATTACATTTATTTGTTCTGGATCAAGTTTTATGTTGACCAGAACTTTTTCTTTAAAAAAAGGATTTAAAATTTATGAAAGAAATGCATGTAATGTTACATAATAAATGCAAGAGTGTACATATATAAGTACTAGACTAGTTAGTTTTATTAAAATGTTCTAGTAGTCATCTACTTGGGAGGATAGTTAATGCTTGTGCTGTTGGGGTGGCCTCATCACACCTGTCTATATTGACTACACAGTGTCCAGTAAATTGCAGGAATTTTATGGGGTATTAGCAACTAAAAGGCGTTGGTGAACTTCCAGCAGACCAGAGGCTCACTCATCTTGCATATGTAGCTCTGGTGCTGAAATCTGGTGGTCCCACCTCTCCGTGCTGGCGGGCAATAATAGTGGTCTCTGTCACAACGTACTGCACAGATACACTCGAGTAAGATCACCAACTGAATGGACACCGCCTTGTTGACAGCTGAAACTCACAGCTCTGCAATCAAAGTATTGGCTATGTGTCAAAATTCTATTCTCTACCCACGTCTGGACACAACACGGACACAACAACCACATCATACAGACAGGTCAGATCTCTCTGACCAAACAGCACATTTACCATGGTGGTTTTACATCAGATAGGTCCTCCCAGACTATAGATTCTGAAAAATATTTATTAGTTTCCTTCCCTAAAAGTGGATAGGTAATATGTTTCATTATTCTCAACACTTGATCTGTCTTTCCTAACCCTTGCTGGAGTTTATGTATATTGTTGGTCCCTAGACCCTGACTGGGCGGGGGGTCTAGAGCAAATCCCTACTTGTTTGTAAGGCTAGATTTCGATATGGCAGTATCAAATCACTCGAACATTAAACAATATTCAAAATATACAAAGAAATAATTTCAATCTTACCAGATTATGAATAAAGAACACAGAAATGCTAGCAAAACTCAGCTGAGCTGCTGGCTATAGTATGGCGTCCCTGAACTTATCTCACTTTCTTTCATTTGGAAATCACCACACTTTAAAATACTGTGTCTATCATCGAACAACTATTGAGGAATGGCCCCACTTGCGCGTCTGAGCGCCGATAAAATGATTGTCTGTGGCCAATCACTGCCTAGGTTTATTTGAAATTCAAATTTCCTACCCTAAAGTCATTTCAGTCATGCTTCAGTCAAGTATGGATGTTTATCTGTTAGTCTGTCCGTCTCTACTTGTTTTTTTTTTTCAAAATGTACTTGATTTTTGAACCAACCTTTCTCTCCCCTCCAAAATTTTGTCGTTAAAAGTTATATTTAGACACAGCTCCCACCAATGTCCCTTCGCTTCCCTACTAAGTAGATTTGAACACCTGCGTCTCGAGGTCGTGTTTTTTTGTGCAAATAGCGACACTTTTTATTCCATACAGTCTGTCGTTGATGTGAACAACACTGTCTTTTGTCATTATCTTCAATATTATCTATCCGTCTGTAAAATTAAGAACATATTAGTTCACTGCTCAGAATGGGCCATCCGGCCAGCTAATTTTTTTATATTCCTAACATTAATATTACGAAAAAGTTACTTTTTAATTTTTGTAATATTCCAAACATCCGCGTTCTGCCGCTGAATTCAAATCAAAGGCTTGGTATCGCAAAAGCGACCAACAAATGACTGTGGCGTAACATATCCAAGGTCCCTTCTGTCGAGTTCCTTGCTTTATGTCAACTTGGGGAAACGTGACTTTTCTCCGTTTCCCCCCCAATTGCGTCTCCTTAGCCTTTCTAGTCTCACGCAATCTTTCCAGTCATATTTTTTCCTTTTATCCGCCGTTCCCCTCCTGTCTAGCAAGTCAATTTTTATGGAGGGTGATGACCCGCGATCTGGGCGATCATGTACTATCAGCAGCCTACGCATTATGTTTTTATCCTTACATGTTATCTTTGGAGGTATTTTACCGTTGTATCTCTGTCAATTTCACTACAAGAGAGAGAGAGAGAGAGAGAGAGAGAGAGAGAGAGAGAGAGAGAGAGAAGAAGAAGAAGAATAAGAAGTATGATTGTATGATTTAGCTTTTTTGGCATATGTGTAAACTTTTCAATGATCACGCTGACACAAACATTGCGCAATGTTCTTCCCAAAATAATCTAGCAGTAAGCCAGTTATTGTTTGTGGATTAAAAAAAACAACAAAAACATAGCCACAAAAGACCAAAGCCCTCTGTTACTGGTTAAAAGTGCAATAGCAGAACTAATCGAGATTTTTATTTGTAATTTTTTATTTTTGCACCACGTATGACATTACCGCTTACTCCTATGTTTTCTACCACCTGACAAAGACAAATTGCTAGTCTATTGTTCCTTTAATCACGATCGAGAATCATTTCTTCTTAAATATTTATAAACCTGATACTCCTTTTATTCTGTCCATGAAATTGAAAAGAAAGAAAAAAGATCCAGATTACAGACTGCAGACATTAGTTTAATTTATTCTTGCTATTTAAAATCACAAACGTATACAGTACAGTCAGGATAAGTAGAAGTCGATGAGAACATCTAAAAGTGGTGGCTCCATGATCTATAAAGAGCAAACAAGGGACAATAAGAAGATAGAATGAAAATATAAACTCTGAATCACAAGAGACAGTAAACATTCTGCTTGGCTTATTACACACACATAACACACATAAACGTATGTGTTCAGGCACTCGTGAGAAATAAAGAAGTAGAAAACTAGACAACAGAAAAACCAGCAGACATGAGTCTTTATGCATAGCTTCTAAAATGGGCACATATGAATTTTACCCCCAACACCATTTAGCAGATGACCACTCTGAGAACTCGACTTCTGTTTTGGCTTTGCAATTTGAGATATAGTATAAATGAAATCTTTAAAGTTTCAAACACACACACACGCGCGCGCGCACGCAGGCACATACACACAACACGCCTTTCCCCATGGCAATATCTGCCATTTGACTACCGTTACTTTGTGTGTGTGTGTGAACTAGGCGGTTTCTACGGGTACTTTTTATTTTTTAATAAACGAGAGCAAGAACACCCGAGGGAGATGGTTAGTAAGAATTACTTCACGCAAGCTAGATTTTCCATAACCTATGGTCGTAGCCGTTCATCATCATGATGTTCGTGTCCTCTTCTACATGTTCGTATACTTCATTCGCTCTCATCTTAATCACACCTATTTCTTTCATCAAGGTAAAGATATGTCTCTACTTGTGATAACGCTTTCGATGGTGACCATTTAACACTCCCTGAGTCTGGTCGTTCACAAACATCTAAAGAATGCCGCCCGACACCATACACTTATTAGCAATGCATCGCCGCCATTCGAGCTGCCGTAGATATTCATGACTTGTTTTCTGAGAGGAGTAAAGACAGAATTCTGCTTAAGCGAGAAAAAACATTGATTGGGACTGAAAAAAATTACTTCGACTTGACTTATCCAAAAATTCAAGTTATCAGAGGTCGACATAACCGGAGTTTAAAAAAATGTTTTTTTAAACGAAGCCAAAGAAGACTTTTGTCCGAGACGTGCATAATTGCTTCCACTTAACCGAAAATCGACTTAAGCGAGTTCCGCTTAAGTGGACTGCACTGTAGTTCTGATGGTTTATTAATGGTATACTTCGTCATGATCATCTTCGGCCACGCCAACTAGTGTTGAATTTTACATTTCTCTATTTCTTACAGTCTCCTGAACTGTTAATCAAACTTCCTACCGCCTCACGTTACCAGAATGCTCTATCGAGTTTCCTACCGCCTTCACGTCACCATGAAACCGTGCTCCTACACATCATTATCTTCTAGTCGAACTTCCTACGGCCTCACGTTACCAGAATGCTCTAACACATCATTGCTTGTTAATCGAGTTTCCTACCGCCTTCACGTCACCATGAAACGGTGCTCCTACACATCATTATCTTCTAGTCGAACTTCCTACGGCCTCACGTAACCATGACACAGTGTTCCAACAAATCATTTTCTATTAGTCGACTTCTGTTGTTTTGAATTTATTACATGACACATTGTCGCATTACTAGATTCATGCCAGCTGTATGATTTCAAGGAAATAACTAAAATCATTCTTTTCAATTAAATTATTATTATATGTTGTGATACTTAAAGAAAAGAAACAAAAGCGACAAACAAATGCTATAGCTCCCACGTTTTTTAAGTCATCTTACTAAAGTCTAATGATCAATAGCTTACTTATAAAAGAGCGAATGAAGAGATTGATGAATATTTCGAGGAATTTTTAAATATAGTCCAACAATATCCCCAAAATAAACGGCTATGCTCCGTTCGTATTGTCCATGGTTCGAATTCCAGGAATGCCAAACACTTCTGTTACTTTTTATTGTATTGTCTAGTGCTCTCCTGTTCTAACAGGTGCCTGTCGTTTACATATATTTGTTAATTATTTTATTACAAGATTCCCTAGATATTGAGCCTACAGAAAATAGGAGTTACAAGTTAACTGAAACACTAAACAAGGAAGAAATTTAAAAAGCCAGGAAAACTTCAAGAGATCTAAAAGCTGCTGGCTCAGAATGTATTTTATCTACAGAAACATTGTGCAAATTACTTGATAACAACCTGAGAGAGTTAAGAAATACCTAAAGCCAAGAAGAAAAGATATATGATCAAATTGCCATGGAAGGCAGATTTTCACAAATGGACAAAGTACAGAAGAATAATGATACTGTATGTGTCAGGAAAATATTAAACAGGAATATACTTGAGAGATGAAGATAGACTATAAAAAAGACAACTAGGAGAAGAACAATCCCGTTTTCGATAAACAAATCATTTACAAATCAAATATCTTCACAGTCTGTACATAACAACAGAACAAAGCTTTGAGCCAAACTCACTACGTTTCTTTAGATTTGTGGAGCATGAAAATGTCTTTGACAGTTCAGACAGAGAATCAGTTTGGAAAATGACGAGAGTCTCCTGTAAGTTCATAAACAGAATAAAGAAAACATGAAGATATGGAAAGCAGAATTATACATGAAGATCAGCTTCCAGAACCCTTTTAGATTTTTTTTTTTTTTTTTGCGTTCGCCCGCTAATACTCGAGGCGAAATCTCAGGTTATTATTTATATCTAACCTGACATTGATTTTACGTGAGTATCCCTTTATTTCTTGTACAGAGACAGGTGTCCCTCGCCATTCAGGCAAATACTCGCCGATTTCGGAGGTACCCATTGCAGCTGGGTCGGCTCAGGAGCCGCCAGTCCCTGGTCGACGACACTCCTTCAAATGTTCTCGCCAGGTCTCGAGTTAATCCAGTCCAAATCCCGGTCAACGAAAAATCCTCAAATGCCGTCGCCCGGGTTTGATCCTGTATCACCCGGTCGCCAGAGCGGTGTTGTAACCACTACGCTAGCGCGGCTCCCCCTTTTAGATAAAAATGAGAGTGCGGCAGGGATGTCTTGGTCACAATTTCTCTTCTTACCGGCTTTAGAACGGCTTATAAAAACAGCAGCATCAACACACATAAATGTGATATCGTGGAATCTGTCAAAAGAGGTAGATTACTTATATTTAACCGAAAACCTCATATTTTTTTATCTCGTAACTGTCACCAGATGCAAGGGGAAATGAGAATACTCGGTAAAAGGTCACATTAATCGGGTCTAAGGTAAATTGAGAACACATACAGATTATGGAGAATCAATGCGGCAAATGATGGCCAGATAACACTTGGTGCATCACACCTACACGATGTGTACTCTTACATATAGCTTGGCAGCAATATATTCTCACATACATTTTACATATCAATTTAAAGGAATTCAACGTTGCGAAAGTAAAATAATAGCGTACTCACATTCACAGCATCTCATTAAACTCATGAAATAAAATATGTTGAAAAGTACAAACTAAGTTTTAACATGAAATAAAATATGTTGAAAAGTACAAAAATCGATATACAGTATATTTATGTATTATATTTATTTGGAAATAGGAGGTATGAACAATGATAGCAAAATAATAACACAGAAATTAAAAGGAGCTTTCTGTGTGTTTGGGAAATATATGGAAATTAAAAAGCAGTTCACTGTATTGTTCTCAAACGTGGCGTAACAACAAAAACTATAGCTAAGAAGTTACAGATTTTCATAAGTAGGCACTTGCGCAGAATAGGATTGAAATGGTCTGACGAGGTCATCGATGTAGAACTAGTGGAAATGATAGGTTATATCAGTAAAACAACAGGTGAGGAAATCAGCTGATAGTATTGCATGTCAGTCCTTATTGTGGACTTCTCGTTGTAAGTCACATAGAATGAGACAAACAATATGCGAATGGAAGTGTACGCAGTATTAAACGAGATGTGAGAGAGAAAGAGAGAGAGAGAGAGAGAGAGAGAGAGAGAGATAGAGAGAAAGAGAGAGAAAACGTGTACCATAGAAAAGGAAGTCTTAGCTGTAACTTGCCGACAGCCTCTACACCAAACGCAGCTAAAGAGTAGTGAACACAACGCTTACTTACTGTTTAATGTTTTTAAACCTATTACAGAATGTATTAAAAATTAGAGTTAAAAACTTGTCTGTTCAAGTCTTAACATGTGTTTTGTTTGTTTTTCATTTTTTAGGAGAAAACTAGAATACTTTTTTTTCATTTATTCGTTGATCTTTAGCTCTCAAAGAACATTGACCTTCAACAATCTCGTACCAAGTCTTTCTGTCGCATGCTCTCAACTCAATATCTTCCTCATCATGTCTGCCTCCGATTGCCTTCTCCATGTGTTGTTCAGTCTGCCTATACATCTCTTACCATGAGGATTTCGGAACCAGAACGACACAGTAAAGCTATCAACAGGTTTCCACAAATTGTGTCATATCCATCGTTAGCGTCCTCTTCTCATCTCCCGCTCCACTGCCATTTGTCTGGTTCTTGTCATTACTTCCATATTGGTGATCTTCTCGTACCCTTTCAATCTTTCTGTTCTATGCAAAGCATTATTCAAAACGACTCTAATTACAGTTGTTGCATTGGCGCATTTATTTAGCAAGCAAGAGGACATTCCGAAATACGACACTATATGTACCTACCTTGTAGGTTGATGTATGTCATTGTGCCTACCACACGATATGTACCTACCTTGTAGGTTGATGTATGTCATTGTGCCTACCACACGATATGTACCTACCTTTTAGGTTGATGTATGTCATTGTGCCTACCACACGATATGTACCTACCTTGTAGGTTGATGTATGTCATTGTGCCTACCACACGATATGTACCTACCTTATAGGTTGATGTATGTCATTGTGCCTACCACACGATATATACCTACCTTATAGGTTGATGTATGTCATTGTGCCTACCACACGATATGTACCTACCTTATAGGTTGATGTATGTCATTGTGCCTACCACACGATATGTACCTACCTTATAGGTTGATGTATGTCATTGTGCCTACCACACGATATGTACCTATAGGTTGATTATGTCGTTGTGCCTTCGGTGTAACAAGAAGGTATTGGCAGCATATGGGTGTTTATGTCTTTTTTTATTTTTCATTTTAATTTTGTGGGCTTTAAAAAAAAAAAAGAAAAAAAAAAGAATACCAACCTCGACATTCGAAGAGAATTTCGTTATAGAGAAATTGATTCTTCATAAATGAAATCTGGACACATAGACACGTGAAATGTGAGCTGCCGTGCCGGACGATTACGCTGCATGCGAACGGTCTTAGAGCGATATCATCAAATTTCGTGTTGCGAAGATACCATCAGATTTCGGATACTGTTAAAACTCGCAATTGAAAGAAAAAATGAAAAAAAAAAATCATGGGTGATTTATCGCATAAGACGGTATCGTCACTGCTTAAAAAAAAAAAAAAAAAACCATCAATGTTAGTTCGTTCCGAAAGTGTGGGTTTTTAAAGGAACAATTTACACGGAAAGCGTTTTGAGAGAAACATTTCGTTCAAAGAAACCAAGATAATGTGTCCAGATATTATACAGTTTACAAAAGATCTCGTTCCGAATACTTAAGGCAGAGCGCCCACTACACGGTTATGATGGCTGAGATTTAGGCCTCCCTTCTAATCAGGCAGTTTCATCGCCGAAATGATGGTTTCTGTCACAGGCTTCCAATGCTGGTTTATGTTTTTTAAATCGATTAATTGATAAAAACACAATTTAATCGATTATTTAATTTTTAGCAATGTTTATGTTGTTGTTTTTTGTTTTTTTTTCTTAAATCCGAGAGCATTAGTTATGTTAGGAGTTGGTGATATGTAATTTGACAAGTATGGTCAATAATAATAAATTGCTTGGTTATAACTTTTCAGTATTTGCATTGTATTTTCAGGACGATGTAGCTTTATAACAAGTACAATTATTTATGTTATTTACAATTTGTTATAATTTTTCAAAATTGTTCGAAATTGATCAATGAATATTCGATTAAAGAAATTCGATTGATCGATTAAGAGTTTTAAAATCAATTCCAGCCCTAATATATAAAGATCATTTACCTTTCTCGATCCTTATGGAGCATGGAGACACCCCTGATGCTAGTCCCCATTTATATATATATATATATATATATATATATATATATATATATATATATATATATATATATATATATCTTCTTCTTCTTCTTCTTCCGTCCTTAGCCACTGACCGTCAAAGCAGTCAGTGGTCATTACGCCTAGTGGCGTCTTAGGGCAACAGCAGATAGGTTTTCTTTGCCATTGTTTCCCATCACGCCTATTGGCGTCTTTAGGGCAACGGCAAATCAATCCATTTGCTGTTGTTTCGTAATCGAAGTGACTGGCAAACGGGTGATCAGCCCGTTGGTATATATATATATATATATATATATATATATATATATATATATATATATATATATATATATATATATATATATATATATATATATATATATATATATATATATATATATATATATATATATATATATATATATATATATATATATATATATATATATCTTCTTCTTCGATCCTTAACCAAGCTGGACTGGTCTGTGTGTTTTTTTTTTAAGCAGTGACGATACCGTCTTATGCGATAAATCACCCATGATTTTTTTTTTTTTCATTTTTTCTTTCAATTGCGAGTTTTAACAGTATCCGAAATCTGATGGTATCTTCGCAACACGAAATTTGATGATATCGCTCTAAGACCGTTCGCATGCAGCGTAATCGTATTACTTAGTCGTTCCCCTTCTACCGTGAGGTGTGGAGGTTTGGAAAAGAGAGCGCCAGACTATCCTATCGGCTGTCTTCCTCCTGGCCTGGTTCCATTCTAGTCCTCGGTCCTTCAAAGATTGTCTAATGTTGTCCTCCCAGCGGACTCTGGGTCGTCCTGGGGGTCTGGATCCCTGGCTCTTTGTTTCCCATGCTTGTTGTGGTAGCCGATCTTCTCCCAATCTGCAGACATATATATATATATATATATATATAGATATATATATATATATATATATATATATATATATATATATATATATATATATATATATATATATATATATATATTATAATAATAATAATAATAATAATAATAGTCCCTTCAGTCATAACTGAATATGTATAGCCGTTAAAGACAAAAGAAGGTCCTCTATTAGGAAGCGCCCTATTGACAGAGTGGTTAGAGCACTGGTCTTTCGCGGCAAAGGTGCCAGGTTAGAATCACGGTACCGACACGCTCCAGTCTACCCAGTCATAAATGGGTACCTGACACTTCTCTTTGGGTTAGGGAAGGAAAAGGCTGCGAGGAAGGAAACTGTTCATCCCACCCTTCGATGCTGGACTTAGTATGGTGAAGTCTCTAACACTTCACTCTCCTACGGCAATATCTGCTATGGAGCTACCTTGACCTCTTGTATGTCATAACTCATAGAAAGCCGACAAGCGTCAGACATGCTGACTCACTTTTTTTCTTCTAGAAAAATCTCTAGACTTCTCATGTGGAATGTTCGTACATTAAACGAACAAGGACAGATTACACACGTAGCAGCAGAAATGTGAAACTATAAGATCACAACCCTGGGACTCTGCTAAAGAAGGTGGAAGGGCATAGACAATAAGAAACTTAACACTTGCGACATAGAGCTGTCTTCGTGACACTAAGAAGGAAGCGCACACTTTAATGAAGAACAAACTCTAATGCTGTCAAAAGAAGCACAGAAAGCACTGACATAATTGTAAGCAATTGCATCCATGCCAATATCAGCAACATTCAATATAGCCAAAAAAGGGGAAAAAAAAGATAAATATAATCCAATGTTATGCACCGAATAATGACTAAGAACTATCAATGAAAGGAGAATTTTACAACATTCTATAATATTTAATCCTCTTTTCACACAACATGCCTAAGAAAAATTCACCGAATCTTTTGGCCGAATACCATCACCAACCAAGATCTGCTTACTCCGAGCAAGCAAGAGGACATGCACACCATCATAGCTGGCAGACGCTGGAGCTGGGTTGGCCATGTCCTCAGAAGAGACCCCGGTGCCATCACAGGAACAACTATGCTTTGGACCCCTGAAGGAAAACGAAAGAGAGGCCGACCAAAAACAACCTGGCGGAGGACTGTGGAGGCTGAGATGCAAAGAATGAACCAGAGTTGGGGCACTGTACGAAGGATGGCCACCGACCGAGCAAAGTGGAATCAATTTGTTGTTGCCCTACAAGATGCCACTAGGCGTGATGGCCACTGACTGCTTTGACGGTCGGCGGCTAAGGATCAAAGAAGAAGAAGAATAATATTTAATGGATAAAGAGAGGAGAAAAAGATCAGTTCTGATGGGCGCCAAGGTGCAAAGATAAAAACAGACCACGGCGGCGTTGAATAGATCACGGGAAAAAGGTGGGTTTTTGACAGTGAACGAGAAAAGAGATACATTCATAACCATATATGCTTCATTTCAACAAAATGTAGGAAGAAGCATGTTTCCACATAAAAGAATACATAGAACAACATGGATATCACCAGCCCATATATGATCAGAATGATCATATGTGCATACACAAAAGGTTTAAACCATCATTGCAGGATATAAAAGTGTGTTGAGGAGAAGATGTAGTATCCGATCATCGTACTCTCTTATCCAAAAAAAGATGAAACTAAACAATAAATGTCAAAAAAAAAACCCCAAAAAACAAACAACTGTTTCATGTGGGATATCTAAGAAATCAAGAAACAAGAAAAAATGTACAGCTACAGTATCCTATAAGTACCAAGCGCTCCAACAAGAAGAGGATGAAGCGAATGCAGACAACCACCACTAACAACAAACTAAAAAAAAAAAAAAAAGGAGATATATATATATATATATATATATATATATATATATATATATATATATATATATATATATATATATATATATATATATATATATATATATATATATATATATATATGTGTGTATGTGTGTGTGTGTGTGTGTGTGTATATATATATATATAAATGAGAGATGTGGAGAAGTCTGGGAAACTCAAAGCGCCAGAACAGGCGTGTATTGCAACATAAACCATCAATATACAGTATATGAAATCCCAGCTTTTTCTGTCACTAACGCTAAGGGATGCAACTTTGGTTGAAAGTTAGACATTAATTGTATTCTTTCCCTTATATGTACTCTCCCGAAAATAGTAACATTTACGAAAGAACAATGCGCAAATGACGATGCCACTAACATATCTCTTTCATACTTTGTACAAAATTATTTGGTTCCCATATATAGGTGTATTTTTTCATTTAAAAAAGTACTTTAAAATATATTAATGTTAAAGAGTGTAAAACTACATTATTGGTAAATTTTTACTGGAAGATGCGGAGATCCACGATTTAAGTCGTACCAGATTAAAACAACAGAAAATCAAGATGCTCTTCTGTCAAGTTCAGACTTTTAACATCACATGAAAAGAAATATTTTGGTTTTTTAAAATACTTTTGAATAAGTAAAATTGCCGTTAGGTATTGGTGCTTTTGAATTTAATTCCCGTCTTATGACGGGCTTTTACACTAGTATATAAGATTAAGCGGGAGAGGAACAAGAAAGAGAATATAAACACAAAGTTCCAGAACCATTGGTCAGGAAATACATAAGAAGCAAAGAAAGACATAAAGAGAAACACCAGAAGAGACAAAAGGAAAAAATTTGATGAGTTGGCGAGATAAGCACGGAAAGCTAAATGTCACAAGATGATTTAAAAAAAAATATCCAGTTCAACCTCTGATGAGTTATAATTAGGATATACCAGGGTGTTCCACGAAAAAGCGGCCCGTGACGTCATGGAATGCTGACGTATTGTGTCGGAAGTAGTGGGAATAACCAAGTAGTCCTAGCGTTGTAGAAATGTGACGTCCTAACAGTTGGCACTATACATTTTTCGGCATTAACGACCGACCCTGTTGTACGCCATTTTGAGATCAACTTCTGTATGCTACTTTTTGATAATCACGGAAAATAATTTGGGTCAATCTAGTACTACTTAGAACCTTTTATAACCGACATATTTCTAAACATTGAAAAATGCTGAAAAATCTGGCTACTTTCACTTTGTGAATGGGGCCGCTTTTTCGTGGAACACCCTTTATAACGTATCTAATTCAAGATAATAGTTTTGAGTTCCGATATCTAAATATTGTATAATTTGATCCCTCCACTGATGATGTTTGGCTACGTGGCTTTAAGTGATAATAGTGAGCGAATTTTCATTAAGTTGGTACCCGTCGAGTTAAATATGTAGCATAATTGTGGCCACACATTGAATGGAAGTGGCGGAACTAGAAGACCTTTTGAGTAATGACCAGTACCGTCTTAAGGCATGGGCACACTGGGCAGTGCCCAGGGGCCCCACGATTCTATGGCCCCATGCTGGGATGCTGCCATATTGTTCATAAGACATCATTTTTATTCCCGTGGGTGGGTAGGGCTGGTAGGGGCCCAGTGCACTGCTTTACCCAGGGCCTACAATGCTGTTAAGACGGCCCTGGCAAAGACCAGTTGTTGTGTTATCTTCCTTTACTTCTTCGTACACTCTCAGACGTCCACTTGAATGTTTTCAAAGAAAGTAGTAGTCAGTTTGTGGCTATTTGAATCTCCGTAGAGGTTTTTCACGAATGGTACTGGTGTCAACCATATGCGCTTTCTCTATTCCGCTTTTGTTGGGCAACTTTGAAGTAGATGGTCAGCAGTCACTTTATCAGTGCCACAGTTACACTGATCGGTAGTTCCTATCTTTAGCTTGTTGAATAGATGGTATCTCAATCGGTTGTGGCTAGTGCAGAGTCTGAAGATTACCACTTGTTCTCTTCTGTTGAGCTGGTAGTATGCATCATTCTGTGTGTGACCTGGATGTTCTACATTCCATTTGTTTCTGTATCTGATAAAACTCTTTGCCTCGTCGACAGTTATGCTTGCATCAAGCTGAGGTAGTCCACTGTCCTTTGCCAATCTGTGTTATGATACGAAGAATCTTATTTTAGTATTCCAGAAGTCTCATGTGCTCGGGCGAAGGCAGCCATGATGGCAACCGGTCACCCCTGTGTCATAAAGCTGGACCCGGTAGAGTGAAGTCTCTAACACTTCACTCCCATACGGCAGTATCTACTCTGGCATTACCTTTACCTTAAATATCTCAGCCTGCCTTTCATGTCGGATTACTTTATCCATTACGTATTCTCATATTCTTTGTTTTAATCTAATTGGTGTGCAGCCATATGGTTGCTACTTGTGACGGTAATCTATGTGTTTTTTTTTTCCTTTCATATCTTTTAGTTTATTTGAAAGCAAGAATAGACCATCTACAAAGGTACTCAGACCTAAATGTCTTTTATATTTGGACATGCGCCCTAATATAACCGACTAGGTTGAACGGGACGCGCCTTACCAAAACGAGGCAAAACTTTATTTATTTTTTTTTAATCTACAAAACGAAGAACGTTTGTCAAGAATCTCCTTAATTAATGTTTTCCATTGTTTGTCAAAGTCCTATGTGTCCCTGGGGTACCCAATGAAAGAAATAAATGTTAGGGCTAGTATTCCTTAATGCATGTCGTTGTAGTAAAGTAACTCCGTGTAACACCCCGCTCAAATTTCCCCGATTCAAAAATCTAGGAACGTAAATTCACAACCTATAAACCACTACTACTATATTTGAAAAATTGCCAAGGGCAAGGTCAAACTTACCGCTAAAAATTGGACAAAATAATTTGAATTTTCCACTATTACAGTTAAAAATCTATAAATAAATTCCAGGTTTAGACCTTGGTCTCAAGGCCATCGTCAAATCAAACCGCTAACATTTAAAATAAAGAATTTGAATTTTCTAACGCCAAGCGTAAAAATACCACCCCCCCCCCTTCCCCCAAACACACACGCACACGCTCGACCCTTCCCAATATTTATGACGAAAGCTGTAAGGCTTGGCAATGAACCAACTTGTTACCTCGTTTTATAGGGGAGAGAGAAGGTGGATTACAATGGAAATCAAGCCTAACTTGTGAGTTTGAAAAGAAACTTAGATAATTTATTTCTTTATATATAACAGGGAGGTCTTGAAGGGTAGCGCTAATATTGGTTAATACATATCATAAAATTTTCCCTTATAATAAATTATCTGCCCTTAGAAAATTATTTTATTAATATTTTAGTTCAGTGAACAGAGCACTAAAAATTAGAAAAAAATTACCAAGATGAAAACAGGGATAAATGGGTAAAGGAAACCTATATAGGAAGATAGAGGACGTTGTCCTTTTAATAATCACTTTAATATTAAAAATTGACCCATTAATAACAAAGATATTGTATAAATAAAAATTGAGACAGACGAACAAACACAATTATCAACTGCTCAATTTGGTTGCGTGAGAAAAGTTAGAAATTTCTTGACACGCGTTCTGATTGGTTAAGGCGTAGTGTAGCTTGGGGCAATAAAATTAACATTTCGCTGGCAACAACCGCCATTTGAAATTAAAACTATCTAAAGCTGACATCAGCGGGAGAGCCTGTGTGACCAAAGCTTTCACCGTCTGGACACTTAAAGCAGTGGTAGAACCCATTAACTGCCAAAGTCAAGCTTATGATATGTGATATTCTTGTTTGATGGTCATATACCAGCATACCTATTGGTGGCAGGAAACCGGGTGAGGGAAGAAAGTTTGGGAGGAACGCTCAGCCTTGTTGCCGCAGCTACCCCATTTCTTCAGCTCTAAAGCCAGTTGAATGCATATGAGAACCCAAGGGCCAACAGTTGTCACCAGTTTTATAAGTTAAGTCCGTTAGACCGGCACTGAGAGTGTAACATCAATTATTCCACCACAACCATAATAATAAATAATAAACTCACCTTGAGATGATGACAAAGACAATCTGTCCAACATATGAACAGTGATACGTACAAGCAGATAGACAGATCAGTGGGTGGAATTCTTACAGTGATCTTTATTCACAGAAACAAGATATTTGGACAGAGTTCCAGTTATTTATTTTAAATAGTGTATATAAACAAATTTATTGAGTTTGACAATCCCTGTCCCAGAAAATTGAGGTACAGGGAAATTAAATTGTAATATAATTACCTAAACTTTAACAAAAGTCTTACTCACTTTAATATTATTGAGTTACAGTTCTGTTTACATTTTATTTCGTCCTTATATTAAATACATTACCCTAGACACACTCAGCCACACAACATCACAGAGCCTATTTTATACAGATTGAGATCTGAGAGGTGGCGGATAGGGACTCTGAGAATCATCATCATCAACAATTAGACTCAGGGAACTTACACAGCTTGACCTCACTCTGTTTACCCTTAATTAATAACACCAGTAACCTCATTTACCACAGCCGTACAAGGCGACTTTTATGAAGTTTTACATGAGGCTAGCAATCTCATCACATAAAACAACTTGCTTCAGAAATCATCGCTGCAAGAGCGCGTGAATGACAGATACAGGCGTCTTGTAATGGGAGCAGCTACAGAGGTAGCTTTATGCTTCAAAGGGGCGACCATGAAAATGTTGATGAATGTTTCCTAATTGTCCTTTGCATTAATGTTTTCCATTCTTCTGTTTTTGTTGGTTTATTCTTCCTCTTCTTTTCTTATTGTTATTATTTAGCTGGGCAGGATGCGTTTTGAACAATCAAAGTAATTAAGCTAAGAGCTATATTTTCTGCTGTATGCGCTGTTTTGTCAATGCGCAGGTCACTTGCATGTTCTTCCCTATACGATCATCTTCCTTAACTTTCGTCGTTATCAAACAGCGTGACAGTGACAGATCTCCGAATCTTGGGAGAAAGGTGTGATAACCCTAACCCCTGCTTAATCCAGCTCTGTTTGAGAAAGCCTATCTTTTGTAACATGACATCTAGGATTGGCCTAAAATATCACGCTAGTGACAAATAACAGGGGCCAACATAATGAAGCATGCGCTTTGGAAATAGTTTTAAAATGTCGCCAATGGTTGGGTTTAATAGCAGGGATTTGTGCCAACTATGCACGACTCAACTATGTTGACTGACAGCAGCGTCACGCAAATTACAAGAAAACAAATGTTTAGGGGTATAATAAAATTCAGCGTTACAAAGGTGAATACCTTTAAAGCGTTCTTAAGCAAAGAATAATAAGATGGAATTATATGGGTAACTTTACCCAAAGACCGACAAAATATAGATTGTAAAGATGGTTTGCCTGCACATTCCACAATTGACAATATTTGGCTACATTTACCTGTTTTCTTAGATTTAAACGCGTTGGGCTCATTTGGCCACGGCCGTATCTATTTTTCGAAAAATCCTGTGATGTGAACCAACTTTAATCTACAGAACAGTTCATAATTCTCAAACTATATGCATCGTCTAATCAATCAAACTGAAAAAAATGTAGCGAGAAGACGAGAGATTACTGGCGCAGTTAGCACGTGCATTATCGAAACAAATACGAATCCGTTTAGTTGGTAAACGAGATGGATGTCGACAGGAAAATAAAAAAGAAATGCGATCGTGCCCCTTGTTGATGGGCGTACCGACACATGCTTACAACTTTGTTTTCTAAGAAAATTTGCTTCTCAGATTCTGGGCATGCGCTAAAGCAGCTTATGCATATGTCCTACCTTTATTGATGGGTTATAGATCCAGGAATTTTCCTTCCAGATAAGCTTGCAGCTTGAATTAATATACGTCTATAGCAACGTACATTAAAGCCACTATAATTCCAATGTTTATAGTTTTTGCATGGAAATCCCATCACAGAACACGTCCCTGAAACGTAAACATCTCATAACAGGTCAAAGACCCGACAAGTGTAAAGACGAAGCGCTAGGAAGATATGATTTGAAATAATTTATGCTAAACTTGCCTGGCCTTTTTTCTATCTGGCAGGCTATGTAATCAACTTATGAACAATTATTAATCACTGATAAATTGCACGACATTTTATTCTGCAGCGTTCAACGAAAGCTGTATTGGTTTTACGTATAAATCATAATAATAATCATCATCATCAGCAGCATCGTCATCATCGTAATTATCACCATAATCATCATTTTTATTTGCGCTCCTTACGCATCATGGAGCCACCATTGCAGCTGGTCCCCCAGGAAGCCTGCACCAAGCAGACACATTCTCTTTGCAGCGGTGGCGTCTGTGGAGATTTGTCTTACATAATGATGTTGCCAGCTCCATGCAAACCTCATATCAGTTGTCTTATGCGACATGCCTCATGGTGTTGTCGTATTCTTTCTTTGTCTCTTCACAGACACCCGGGAAACACACCAGGCGGGGAGTGTTTTAGTTGAAATTGTTGTTGTTGTTTAACTGGGGCTGCTGAGCTTCGCACTCTTTTGCAGCCAATACCAAGTTGAAGACTCCTTGGTATTATCTACACTGTAGATCTAGGCTTTCCCTGTGACTTTTCTGCCAATCAGAAACGTGTTGAGTTGAAGTCATGAGCTCCAGTTTCTCCAGCTTGGCTTGCATTTAAAATATTGTCACACCAGGTATCAAGCTAGGAGTAAGAAGCGCATGGCATACTGTGCATTTCCCGCCATCCAAGGGGACTCTCCAACTTTGCAGAGCTAAAATACTGTGCTCTGGTTCTGGACTCCCAAGGAATTGTCAAGTCCTGCAAAGAGCCACTTCTCAGCTCTCCCTCTCTATCACTGGGTCAATAGTGAGATCCTCCTGCATGCAGTCAACCAGGTCAAAGCCAAAGAATAACGTCTGGGGCTCAAGTGACTTCTCCAAGCTTAGTGCGCAATGCTGGGTTTTTAACATGTTTCACCACAAGGGGAATCCTTGGAAGTTTGTGCATGATTTCAAGAGTCAGTGAGGGTGTAGTTAGCCTCACAGACAGAGGTTCACTTCCACATATGTATATTGTAGCATTGTGCATAGCAGGTGGTCATATAATGATCACTCTAGATATCCATGTTTGTTGAAATAAAACGGCCATGGAATCAGACTAAAGACAAATCATAAGACAATCTGGACACTGTGTAAAGATAAATAGACAGCCCTTGTTCTTGAATCCCAAGCTAACAGAGCTATGTGGAAAACGGAAAACCATATGTAAAAGAAAACTGCAGATATAAATAAAAAGAATTTTAAAAACTAACAGACATAGAAAGACATTTAAATGGATGGCACAGTACATGAAGGCATTGCAGTATTTTCTTCAAGGTCTATGCTGTTTGCGTTCTGAAGGGTAATGAATGATTGTAAGGGGAAATCCCTACTACAAAAGTAGGCCTAGCTCACACAAGCATGCAACAGCCAGTCACAAAGATAAGGCCCTGTGAAACATCGAGGAAGTAGCAAGTTCTTCAGGGACACGATTATAATTCACCGCGCATGCGCTGTATCGCAAATTAAATGTAAACGGAGAATTCATTGCAATGCTTCATAAGAGGGAAAAAAAAGAATTAAGTGATATAACAAAAGTAATGCTTTAATTAAACAGTCTATTTTGAATAAATGAATCAAATATTTGAAATTTTGGTTATTGGTGTTTGTTGTTTCAAGTGCAAATCGCACCATTCCAAAACATCATTATCGTTATCATCATCATCATCATCATCATCATCATCGGCATCATCATCATTTCCCTTTTCGCTCCGTGTAAAGCATGAGACCACCACTATAGCTCGTCCCCATGATGGAAGCAGCCTGCACCAAAACAATCATGCGCTTTTGGAATGATCGATTATGTAACAGTTTGTTTTACATGATCAGGTTGCCGGCCTCATGCACAACTTCAAGGTGTCTTGAAACATTCCAAGTATCAATAAAAGGTAAAGGAAGTCCTATTGTAGATATTGCCGTAGGAAAGTGATTTGTTTGAGGCGTCATTATACTAGCCCCGGCTTTATGAAGTGGGTGTGACTAGTTCTATTTCTCGCTCCCCTTGCCTTCCCTAACTCAAGAGCAGTCAGCAGGTACTCATTTACAGCTGGGTAGACTGGAGCATGACGCTACTACGTTAGTGCACTCGTAACCCAATAACTCTGCTGCGAGAGCAAACGCTCATACCACTCTGCCAATTCGACAGCCCAAATATCAAGTAAAGACCCAGAATGACCTCCAGGGCATAACAATAAAAGATGGCTATCGTTAGTAAGAGGAATAAAAAAAAATAGAAGTTAAAAACTTTACACGCATCGACTCTCTTAAACTAGAGATTATTTGAGGAGTATGTTTTTAAACTGAATGGCTTAACTTTCATGTCTTTCTTTTTTTTAGGAATGCCGGGTAAATCTGCCTTTATCCCTTGGCGCGACATTTGTAACTACATTTGTTCTTTTTGTATTAAAGGTGGCGCGCCGAGATGTATAAGGCAGCACAAAAACATCGACAATGGCCAGAAGTGACGCCACTGAACACGGCGTTCACCTCTACCAGAAAGTTTTAAAAAAGTGTTAACAATAAACCTATGTTTTGTCTACTTCCGTAAAGGTAAATAAAATAAGCATAGATTGTTAACTTTGATTTATATGGCTCGTTACACGTGAAAGCCTCCGTGAACACGCGAGATTTCGAGCCATTGAAGAATTAGGAGAACACTTCTTTGAGGTTTGGGTGTAAAGGAATGTAGAACATCTAAAATTAATCCCCTTATAATAACAAATGTAAAATAATCGTTGGGCAAAATGGGAAAAAGCATGCCAGTAACATTTTGCAATTTTCTTTTCTGTCCCAGGTAACTAAAAAAATAAATGTCGAGACGAAGTTGGCAGATCGCGTCTCAGATTGATGGTACCCGGCATTCACTTCGCCACTAATTCCGGTAATGTCTCGCTTGAATCCAGGTTACCGCTATGGGGCGCTGCAGAAGCCTTCTTCACGTGCTAGTCTTCAAGGAGGGCGTCTGGGAGACGTGTTGGACGATAAAATGGCGGAATGGGACACTGCGACTGCTTCTGTAACTGAAGATATAGTCCTTCTGTACTTTTTCAGAAGTCCTTGTGTGCTTGGTTCATGCCTTCTCTTATATGTTGGATCCAGTTAAGGGTGTTGGTTGTCCAGGAGTACTAACTGGGTGTAGCTGTAAATATATATTTTCTGGGGAAACTCAAAAGACTTTGTTCAAAAAAAAAAAAAAAAAAAAGAAAAGAAAGAAAACCCTCACAGGGGCATAAATATTTCTAAAAAACATATGTGCCATGAAGAGATGCAAAGAAATGCGCCTTGTTTCATATTGCCAGGCCGTAATGCGCAGCATTTCCGTAATTTCCAGAAAATGTGCAATGAAAAGATTGCAAGTTGGTGAGAGATTGTCACGAACGTACATGACAGTAAACAAGTTAGGAGGTGCAATATATAATACAAGCAAGTATACCCGTCAAAACAATGACAGGAGAAGAATTATAGACGAAACCTTAAACTTTCAACATCTGCAGCACATTAAGAAGACTAAGAAGCGGGAATGGGTAAATAGAATGTAATCTGAATAATTTCGTGACAGCTTTTTAATGACAACAGTTTTTGTAGATGTGCGATTATCTCAACTTAAAAAAAAAAATAAAACGTTTCCATTGATAACCTGTCTCGACCACATACTTTAAGATTGTCTGGGCTTTTCCTGGCGTCTTCTTCTTCTTTGATCCATAAAACCAACCGTCAAAGCAGTCAGCGGCCATCACGCCTGGTGGCGTCTTGTAGGGCAGCAACAAATTGATTCCACTTTGCTCGGTAGGCGGCCATCCTTCGTACAGTGCCCCAACTGTGGTTCATTCTTTGCATTTCAGCTTCCACAGTTCTCCGCCAAGTTGTTTTTGGTCGGCCTCTCTTTCGCTTTCCCTCGGGGGTCTATAGCATAGCTGTTCTTGTGATGGTATCAGGGTCCCTTCTGAGGACGTGGCCAACCCAACTCCAGCGTCTGCCAGCTATGATGGTGTGCATGTCCTCCTGGTTACTCCGAATAAGTAGTTCTTGGTTGCTGATGGTGTCTGGCTAAAAGATTCTGAGAATTTTCCTTAGGCATACTGTGTGGAAGGAGGACAGTTTCGACATTTCCTTCTCTGTTACTCTCCAACATTCCGCACCATAGAGAAGCACAGAAAGTACACAGCTCTCATACAGTCTTAATTTGGTGTTTGTGCTGTATTTCCTGGCGTGAGCAATACATAAAGTTGACCATGATCAAAGACTTCTTCTGGTAGATATACGCCTAAATCATCAAATGCGTTTAGTAAAACTTTCCGGTAATACCCCCCCCCCCCCTTTTCCCCCCTAAAAATTCAGTATGAGTGGAAATAGATCCTAGAGCTGGAGATGCAAACCTTGTTTGGTCCTCTTACAACCTTGTCTTTTTCTAAACCTTCCCGTACTCTCGATTCGTTATGGAGGAAAATAAATTAAATAGTTGACCATGCATATGCAATTAAGAAAATAAAAAAGTTGATCAATTAATTAACTTTTCATAAAGAGAACGTTATTTGGAGCATAAGAGTATTTTAAATATAATAAGTTCGTTAAATGTTTATCAGAACACAGCCAAATAAATTATTTGTTGTAGTTACTAATGAAGCGGCGTTCGGGCTCTCGCCCTTTGGCCCTAAACCATGTAGTGGTATCTGCATGTGCTAAATAAATTATTATGACAGCTGATTCTGTTTCTTGTCATTCAACAGTTTTATTCTTGGTACTGTTTTTGGTTTTCTGTTTTTTAAAGATACTCGCATGTCATGTCCAGCCTCCAGTTACTTTCTTGCTATGAGCTTGATCGAGAAAAGACCTGAGAATCCCATTTCACAGAGATAACTTCTTCTATCAGAAATGTAAGTCGTGTACGCGTGCGTGTATCGTAAGAATCAGATATGCTAAGGGTGCACTGAGTTTCCAATTGAAAGAGTGGTTAGAGCGCTAGTCTCTCGCGGCAAAGGTACCATGTTCGATTCACGGTATCATCAAGCTCCAGTCTACCCAGCGGTAAATGAGTAACTGATTTTGCTCTTGAGTTAGGGAAGGAAAAGGCAGCGAGGAAGGGAACTGGTCACCCCCATCTCTCGACCTAGTATAGTAAAATCTCTAACACTTCACTCCCCAACGGCAGTATCTGCTATGAGACTACCTTGACCTTAAGGGTGCACTAAAACTTTTTGTAACGTTATTGACTGGAAATAGTTCGGAGTTTCTGGTTATTGTGGAGATTAATTAGTCAGTCCTTCCCTGTATTAAATTTTTTTTTCCTCGAAAAAAACATGTGCGAAATTGTTTTGTTTTTACTGAAAACTCGTTCATTTAGTCAGAACGAATTATTTCAAAGGCCTCTTTCAACTTTTCCATATACATTATGGCCACTGACTGCTTTGACAGTCGGCGGCTAAGGATCATAGAAGAAGAATATTATTATAATTATATTGCAGTCACGAACTTTGTTTTTGAAATTTTTAGTCGGATGGAGTTTTAAAATAAATATTTCCCTTACCCACTTGACAAGATTCTCGTATCCCCTGGGGGGAGACGTCCTCCAGGATAGTAACACCTGATCTAGAAGTTAGGCTGTTTTATTTTATTTCTGTTAGTTGATGTTATTTACGTAATCCCTTCTATAGCTAGTAAGAAGAGAGACGGCGACGACAAGAATCCCTGCCGCACTCCAGCTCTTATCTCAAAGCGCTCAGTAAGTTGTCCTTCATGAAGAACTCGTACTGTCTTCGTGAGAAAAACAAATCATGAAAGAAAAATAGAAGAACGCGAGTTCTTTGGGCAGTGTTTATTTACTCCCGTGTTTAGCTTTTGTTACCTTATTCTCTTTTAAGTTATTGTGGATATTGTGTACCACATGCTAGGCACGATAACCGATTCTCCTCTAACCGGATTTACGTGGCTGTAACTCGGAATTCAAGAAATCAGAAACTTTCTTACGCCTCGTTAACCTTAACAAGCCGGGACCAATAACCCGAAATCTGACTGACTATAAAGAACTCACAAGCTAAAACTGAATTATGTCAATATCACTAGTCCTTCGTGTTCCTGGCTTTCATTTTATTACAAAAATCTGGAGAAGGCACAGATCGAAAGATTTTTTATTATTTTTTTCATATTGCTGGAAAGGTGAAGTTTGTTTATGAAAGAGCATTTATCGTTACATGCTTGTATAATCAAATCAGTGTATGAAACGTAAAATTATTAAGTTCTGTGATAGGTCATATGTCACACAGTTAAGCTGTTTTAAACTATATCAGGTGTATTCATAACTGCTTGTGTAGTCACGGGGAGTGTAGAGAGGAAAGGTCATTAAAATGTGTTAAACAAACAATGCTACTTCCAATTAGAATTATACACAGATAAAGCTTACTTACTTACTTACTTAGTCGTTCCCCTTCTACCGTGAGGTGTAGAGGTAGATAAAGCACCACATGTAATTAATACAAAGTTAAAACGCCAATATAATTATTCAAGGGTAAAAAAGCCAAGCGATTGCTTGTACACGTCGATTAAAAGCTCGTGGAACACATACATCGCTGTAAAAGGTAGTTCTATATCAGATACTGCCGTTGGGGAGTGAAGTGTTATAGACTTCACTATACAAGGTCTAGCTTCTTATGAGGCTGTCCTCTTCCTCGCTACCGTTGCCTTCCCTAACTCAAGAGCTGTCAGGTACGCATTTGCAGCTGAGCAGAAAGCAGTGTGACGCTACTAGGTTTTGATCCGGAACCCGGTGTAGAGGGATAATTTCATCTGGTAGATGGTTTAGATCTAACTTCCCTCTCCGAGTTCATTTAGAGTCCTCAGTAGCTGGATTTTAGTGTCCAGCCTGTCTAGGGTATAATTTTCATTAGGCCTTTCAGTCCAACTTTTTAAACAGTCTTCAAAACGTAAGGCTAGTCTTCAACAGTAGAAAACTCCGTAATGCCTGGTTGACGTTTAGACAACATTTAGTTTATTACACGACGTAGCTCCTAATTGAAGGCATCCATAAAAATAGTCAATGGCAATCTCTAGCCAGTTCATAAGATCAGTCTATCGTCACGTAGACTACGGAAACAATGTCAGAGGCATATTGCTGAAATATTTAATATATAGTTCCACACACATTCCTCTTCTTTCAGCAATGACTTGTCCGTTTAAATATCATCAAGCTTAGGCTCCAACTGTAGGACGACCTAGCTGATATAAATGATAAAACTCTGTAACAGGAGTACACTATCTGGAGCTCGTCCTAAACACGTCTTTCTCACACGGAGAATACACAGCGAAAGAGGCCGACTTCAAGATCGAATCTACGACCTAAAGCCGGCAAAGGGTCGTCTGCTCGAAAACAGCAGACTATATGACGTACTTCCGGGGTAGTCTGAGCAACGCTTATCAACAAGGAAATGAGTACATAAACCCTGTCGAATGCGATAGAGCCTGTTATGATTTTACACACAACACCCGGTAACTTTGCTGCGAGAGGGAAGCGCTCTAATCACTCTGCCAATCGGACGCTTATACATCCCATTAGACAACAGAAAAGAAATAACGGAGATTCATATACAGGAATGGATGCCCTACATGAGGCGATATTGCAACTTCACCGGAATATGTTCGAATCTTGAGAGTGGGTAAACTCTTTTTGGTTGGAAATGTAAAAAAAATGGTTTGTAGACACTAAACGTTTCAGATAATTGGTGCAGATAGAATCTCTTCTTCTTCTTCTATTCTCCTCCTCCTCCTCCTGTTTCTTCTTCTTCTTTGTCGC